>BSBM01000351.1:0-242500 GCA_027924585.1 Larix kaempferi | reverse complement strand
ATGATGGTGAAGATGATGAAGATGATGACAATGATAAGGGTTAGGGGTTAATTTTTATTCGACTAGACACTTTAGAGGTTATAATTATGTGGTTAGGATTATAGGGGTTAAGGGATATATATCATTATGTGTTAGTATTTAGGAGTCTTAGGGGCTATACTAGTTTAGGATTATAGTGGGCCAAGAGTTATGGTGGTTAGTTGTACTAGGGACTAGGGATTGCAGTGGATAGGGACTAATGGTCAAGGGTTTGGGGATTGATATATAGGGGTCATGGATTTATGGTTACAAGGATGAAGATGTATATGTACATGAGGACAATGCGAGTTCATGATTTTTTGTAATAGTATATATCCTAACCCTTGCGGTGAAGGAGAGAAGAGAGGGGTGGGGGAGGGAGGAGGGATTGGGTAGAGTGGAAGAGAGTGGGGGGATTGGGTGGATAGGAAGAGAGGGGGGTGGGGTTATAGAGAGGGGGGGTGGGGTCCCAACCTTAGAGGAAATCTCATATTATTCAACAAAAATAGTGAATAAAAATAGTTTGGAACTTTTATGTCTATGAATGGAAATTAACGTTTCTAGAGATAGAATCAACACGTGCACGCATAGAAACACGTGCGTGCATCTGCAGGTGTGTGCATAGCAACACGTGCATGCCTATGCACATGCAAACATCTATGCGTGCGTGCATTTGCGTGCACATGTGTCTGGATTCAAATTATTTTTGGCACCCTTGTAGGTTTGGTATTAGCTTCTGATTGCCAAACCTTGAGGCTCGGTCTGATTTATGGAAGAACACATCAAATGGTGTAACTTCATGTTTTTCACACTTAGTTCCGCATATGCTCCACTAGTGCACTATTGATGAAATTGTACACACTTGTTGAGCTCTGTGTGCAGATTCTAATTATATATTTTTTGAATAGATCTGTTGTTTTCTATTTTTAATTCATTTTTAATTGCACTCATGTCAAATTTGTAAAAAACATAGGTAATTTATTTGGCCTATAACTTTTGATTGGCTTACATATTTTGAAAATGAAAAAGAATCCGCACAAGAGTACAAGAATACCTACAAGCTGAAAAAAAAAGGTTGATTGATTATGTTCAGACCATGATATGGTGGACCAACACTCGACCATGTTGTCTTAAGGCTTCACTGACTTTCGTAATTAAAAAAAATATAAAATTAACTTTTAAAATTTTGGAAAAATAGCCCCACACAAGATTTGTCTGTTTCCTACGCCTCTCAATATTTTTTTCCTCATAAATTGACAATTTACATAACAAACCGATGGACCAACAAAAACATGTGCATTATGTTTAGAGAAAAAATAACATACCAATCTTAATATAATGACATTTTGGGATGGTTATACCACTTTTCCATAAATAAAAGTTATATATTCCGGAAGGTGATCCGTTTTTCTATGTTTCATCTTTTTACACCTAATTCGAAAAAGTTTATTTTAGTGATAATATTTATGTTTTTCCAGCATGTCATTGCAACTAACGTGTCATAATTGGGTATCATTACCTTGCACCAGGCCTTATACACAATTTTTCTCAAACCAAACATAAAATCACTAAAGTATCTCATACAATACAAGTAAGGAGAGGACCTATTTTTAATATTCAATGAGAAAATATTAATGTTGGAAACATAATCCTTAGTGTTATGGTATATTAGAATTTATTATTATTACTATTTAATCAAGAGTCATAGATTAGGAAGATTCATCATCCAAGAGACCTTTTGGAAAATGAAACCAAGGATCGTATCGAAATGTATTTATATGTGATTCATATTAATGAAATAAAGTTCACTCTTAACTTTATTCAAACCCAACCCCATAGTGGTATCAAAACCCTATAGTTCTTCATGCTTGAAGGAAATTATGGTAACTATTCATAATAATTCCTTTTTGGGTGAATTGAAGTCCTTGCTAAGTGAATTCCTTCGCACAAGGTAATTATCCCTTCTAAGAACTAGTTACTATCCTCCTATGCATGCCCATTCATTCCTTTGAGATTGATGGTCTCCATTCCAAATATGTTACATTGATTTAGGGAGTTGCTAAAATCAATGCTTTGAAAATTTGAATTGTTGGCTATGTTTTTCTCTGTACTCAACATTCCCCCCCCCATTTCTTGGGAATTTATTTCTCGAAGAAAAAAAAAATTCTCATTGCCAAAATGTTTTTCCATTGCTAGGCGTTTATTTCTTGAAGCAAAAATTATTTTTCTCCTTGCTGGGCATTTATTTCTTGAAGCAAAAATCATTTTTCTCATTGCAGAGCATTGCTCCATTGTTGGGAATTTATTTCTTGAAGTAAATTCATTTTTCTCTCTTTGTTGGTCATCTTAATTATTTGTTGGAACAATTTCTCTCTTGTATGCGCATTTAATAGTTTCCAAAGTCATATGTCCTCCATATGATATGTTTTTTTTAATGGATGGGTGATTAAACCAAAGGTGGCACGATTTATCTCTTGCTTGGAAGGTCCACTCCATACATTGACTTTTATTTCTCATATTGGATGTCCACATTTTATAACTGAGAATTGTTAAGTATTTTTTATTTGTTTGCTTGTTTTTAAAATGTTTTGGTTCATGCTAAGTGCTTTATGAATATACTGGGAGTTTAGCTAATCTGGTTGAGGGGAAATTTAAAAATTTCCATTGATAGGATTGCACATCCCTCTCTTGAGCCACCTTTGGCTGGCATCTCTTCTCCTTGAGTTTATTGCCAAGTATGTTTTGACAAAATGGTGAATATGTAATAGTTGTTTGGCTGACCAAAAAATGTAGTGTATAATTTTTCACACATAAGTGCAAAAAGCACATACCAAGAGGTTTGTGTAATCATTGGTAGAAAATTAGAAATGGAAAAGGAAAAAGATCTATACTAAACTAAATACAAACACTCTCAAACATGCATGCAAACTAAGCTCAAGAAACTTTCCATTGAAAAAAAGTGCAACATGTGAAATAATGCGATTATTATCATTATTAGACCGAATAATTCAAATTATACAAAACATACCATTTTACTGAATGTTAAGAGTAGTGGACCTTCACAGATGATCCAAGGGAAGTTTCTTTCGTATCCTTGTAGTCCCAATCTCCAGCCATGTGTGAGGTGAGGACTCCTCTTAAGGTGAAATAAAAAAGAAGGATGTGGTTTCTCTCCCTTTTCTAGCAAAAATCTAGTAGCATGTCGATGCTTTTTCATATATGAGAATGGATGCATGGATGGTGACCATGAGAAATTCTTTTATAGGCATGATGGTGGTTAAAAATGGGATCTAGATCCAATGTGTATGCTCTCTATTTCATTTATTTCTTAATGGAGAGGTTAGGGTTTTGGAAGTTAGATCCATTGCTAATTTCGACCGTGTCAATGTATGTGTCTACTTTTAGCCACTAATTCCCTTGGGGAAGTGAAAAATGATCAATAATAACTGAAATATATGCACTTTTGAACCAAGTCATGGATTTTGGGAAATAGGCACGACCAATGTCATCCCTCTCAAAGGAAAATGTGTGAATGGGGTCACAACTTTCGAAGGAAAAGGCGGAACCCTATATTTATGGTCAAATTTTAGGTTTGACTTTTAGTTTTTTTGGCCATTTGGTCATTTCCTCAGGTCATATGGATGATATGGGATGGAAAATGGTGCTTATATTGTTGATTATGATGGATAATGGTGATAAAGATGATGACAAAGTAGGTGAATTTTTTTTGGTTGTTAACAAAAATGGTAAATGAAGCATCTATCCTTTGGGAGCATTGAAATATTATTTCCTTGTAAATTGGAGCAATATCTCATATTTTCATGGTGGATTTGACATCTTTGTTGGTGGAGAATGGATTGCTCAATTTTATTGGTAAGATTATTATTGCAAATATTGTGAGGAAATGATTTATATTGTGAGGAGAATCTAGTGGAGGAAATCTATTGATTTATGATTTGTATAAAGGAGGTTGAGTTAGTATATCCTACTTATTAGAAGATGTGTATTTGGTATTTCTTATATTTTGAAGTGATTGTGTCTTAATTACTGGTGTTGAAAAAGCTCAGTTGTAGCCTCTAGTTTCTCAAACCTTGTATTAAGGAACATTTATAGGGTGGAGCAATCAAAACTAAAGATCAATTCAACTATGGAATCAACATTAAATTGTAACTTGCAAATAGTATTTTTTTAATCCTACTTGTATATTTTGAAATTAATTTGAATTGCATAGGGTGCATTCTTGTTAGAAAATAACACCCTTCATTTTTTGAGATTTATTTTCAATTGTTGAATATTAATGTTAAAGGGTGGAGTTGTAAGAATCCCTCTAAGGTCTTAGCTAGTATTTCAAATGCGTCAAAATAAATAATTATTAGAGTTACTTATCACTCTAATACTCACTAGTGTTGTCAATATAGTCACAATGAACAAAGAAACTCTTCAATACATTATAACTTGTTTGCAAGATTCACAAGCCAAAGTGGAACTTCTTCGGACTTAGTCACAACTACAACATGATGAAATATAGTGAAGGAATCAACATTCCGAACTAGTTGTTCTTGTTCAAAATAACCCTCTTTTTCAATTTGATAGTGATTCCTATCAATAATCAACACATGATCAAATCAATTAAACCAATTCAAAAGAAATTTCAAATGAATATGAGGTTTATCATGAATAGGTTCAAATTACTCTTTCCAAGCCCATCATCAGACCTTGGGAAGAAACCATGAACAACAAACACATACTTTAGATATCAAATATGGAAAAGAAGTTGTCTCTTATAATCCAGATTATCCCAAACATATCTAGTTCCAAATTTTTGGAATCCTTCAAGAAGATTAATCTTCACTTGTTCCATTCCAACATCAGTGCCAACATTGTCATCGAATTAGCCACATGGAGGATCAATGTTTTGATCTCTATCCTCATCAATATTGTAGGAAGCATAATCATTCTTTAGATACATGTTTAACACTGAAGAATCCTACAAGATTTAATATTGACTATGGGTGGATCAATTCTAGGTTATGGTCATCAATAGTCAAGAAGATATATCAGTCATATCAAAGAATTCAATATCAAGTATTGACACATCTTGCAGTAGAAAGTCTTCATATTTCTTACCTTGTACCAAATAGTGGGGAACATCATTGATTGATAGTCAGGATTCAAGTCTTTAAGTCCTATCCATTAGATAGATTCCTTAGTAAGAATACTTTTGCACTATGGGAACAAGTGAGCCTGAGCCATAGCTAGAACCGAATCCAATAACCAGAGCCACGGGCCAAATATAGAGAAAGAGTTTGAGTTGTAACTATTACCTAGAGTTAGATTCATGTTATAGAGCATTTGTGGTTTGTGGTGATCCTAAACCACCATTTAGCATAATACATAATCTTCTGCTAGATAATGGTCTGCGGTCATCCCAAAACCACTAATTCAGAGAGCACTCCAGTGATATTTTCACCATTTAGCTGAAGATGTCATCTTCTTCTAGCTAAATTACTTGGAAAATGACCAGAGTATTAAGTTAATTAAAAAATGCTCAACCATCAATAACTATCCACTCTATATTTCAGCTCTCTATCATAAATATACTTGGACTCACAAACACCCCTTCTGATTAAGGGGGGCGGGATGTTGGAAACCTAATACTTAGGGTTATGGTATATTATATTTTACTATTATTACTATTCACATGAAGATTCATAGGTGAATAGGAATAGTCATCATAGAGTCCAAGATACCTCTTAAAAGATGAAACCAAGGGGCATATCTCATATATATGGTTGGGGGGCGAAACTTGGTCCATAGGGCCTAAAGCACTAAAGCAAGCTTCTAGGCATTTGTGGCCAATAATAACACCTCAAGCATCACACATGACATCCCAAGGGTAGCTATGGATTCAAATGATGATAAGTGCGACAATATGAGTCTTTTAGCGCTAGGCAAGGAAAAGTTTAGGAGCAACATTTTTCCCATGGGTGAATTTAGGGGGTTTGAAAATTTTAATGGGTGATTTTTTTATAGAAGAGGTTTATTATATTTACTATTAATTATCCTGCTATTTATTTTTAAAAACATATCCAAAAAATGAGTAGCCCAACTATATTTGTGAGTAATAGTAGAGAAAAATGATTTTAGCCCACTTAAATTTGGCCTGGAGCCCCATTCATCCCTCATTTATAGTAATGGTGGTTTTTAGGAGTTATTTTTCCCTCTATCCTTTGCATAAATCAAGACTACAGTTCCATTCACCCCCAATTTATGGTTTGAATTTGATTTTAGAGAGATATTTCCACCATTTAATGGAATCAGGGTTGATGAGGGAACAATTTCATCCCTATATATTGTTGACTATTGCACCTTTTGTTTTTCTAAATTTTAATAGTAGGATTTTCTTACTAATATAGGGTCCATAGTCCATAAGCGTTATGCATCAATCGTTATGCTCTTAGAAGATGTACGTTTCCAAAATACGTCATCCTTTGTTTACTTTACATAAGTTGCATTTTATTCTAGTGTAGGCTAAGCGCTGAAGGTTCCAAACCCATGTGTGCTCATATATATTGTAGTCGAATATTATTTGTTTAAAGACAACAAAAATATATGAATACCCTACTTGTTTTTGGATTTCACAAATCATGCTTGTTTTGTGTGAAGTTCTAGCAGTGCTTCTTAGTACATTTATTTGCTAATAATTGAGATTGACACTTACAATATGTGATTGTTTGGTTAAAACTTATACACTTGATATCCTTTGCTAGTAATTTGTGGGTAAATATATGTACAATTTTCCCTTTTCTTGAGACATAATACTTACTTGCAATATGTGAAAGCATAAGATATGTTTATATTTTGGCTTAACAGTTGCATGACTAGTTATTGAGGCTTACTTAGGAACCCCCTCTTACTTATGCCCTAGTTATGTGGTAATACAAAATTTCTATAAGAAGGTCTTGTAATTTCCTTAAAACTCCAAGTTAGTCCAATTTCACTAAACTATCTCATCCACATGAAAGAGTACCTTAGAGGCTCCCAAAAAGCATCGATGCAAGGTAATGAGATTTCCATAATCTCATGGTTGATGGATTCCAATCCTAGGCATGCAAACATCTTGTGAACTAAAATGGATTGAAAACCTTCTAAAATTGTGGTTCGGACTCATGTTCATCTCATCAACATGTTTCCTATACTCAATTTTGTTTTTCAATTGATAATAAAAAAATCATTAGACCTAATTTAGATATTCTTGGAGGACATTGGCCAATAAGTACCATGTATTACACTTCTCGCAAACAACCTTGAGGTTTCTAAAATAGTTATGTCTCTGCCTAAAAGGAATAGGTGTATAGCGGATTGATATTTTCTAAATTTTTTCATCCCTTTCTATATATGTGCTATATGTAGTTTTTTTTATCTTGCTAGATATATTTCAAATATCATTAAGGCAATTTATTTGGGGTTAATTGCTTTCTTTGACTAAGGGGATGATAGATCTAGTTAGTTTTAGTTTTATCTACTATGATAGCACTAGGAATAAAAGAGACTAATGAGACTATGTACCATACTATTTTCAAGCATTCCATCCCAAAGTTTTTTCTCAATTTTATCAAGATCCTGAAATCCTTTACTATCCTTGGGATTAAGCTTTAGTATAGTGTCCAAAGTTGCTCAAACGGCCTCTTTTTGTTTTCTGAAACTCTTTATAAAATGACTAATTTTCTAAATTTTTTCATCCCTTTCTATATATGTGATATATGTAGTTTTTTATTTTTCTAGATATATTTCAAATATCATTAAGGCAATTTATTTGGGGTCAATTGCTTTCTTTGACTAACGGGATGATAGATCTAGTTAGTTTTAGTTTTATCTACTATGATATCACTAGGAATAAAAGAGACTAATGAGACTATGTACCATACTATTTTCAAGCATTCCATCCCAAAGTTTTTTCTCAATTTTATCAAGATCCTGAAATCCTTTACTATCCTTGGGATTAAGCTCTAGTCTAGTGTCCAAAGTTGCTCAAACCTCTTTTTGTTTTCTGAAACTCTTTATAAAATGACTAACAATATTTTTTCATAGATACTCAGAGTATTTACAGTTCTAAAAAATTATTGCCAAAACCCCTGAACGACATTCTACACTTTAAGATGCAATAGAATTGCACACAAGACATTGTTGTTCTCATCAAATTATTACTAGTGTAGATTTTACCAGAGATTATTATGTTTTTTTTCTTTTGGTCGTTTAGATCCAATTTCATGCCAAATTTCCTTTTGGAAGTGTCTTCTTACCTTTTGTATTTGCACTTCAAAACATTTTGAGGCTTGAAGATTTGTATCCTTTCCAGGATAATAAAGTTGAAAGTTATGTTGTCAATTCTAAAAAAGGAACATGTAAACTATTAGTGCATATTTATGAACAAAAATGTGCATTATATTAGCAACAAATCGTAATTTTTGGACAAGAACTTTTCACATATCTTACCATTTAACAATACTATCAACATCACTTGTAATTTATTGTCTCATTCTCGTAACATTTGACAAGAGTGTCATTCCTAAATTATTGTTACCTTGATATTATTTAGCATGTCATGACTATCAACAAGAAAATGAAAAAATAGATCTCCGTAATTCTCAAATTCATTCTAGTTATAATGTATAAATTTCATCTAATGACAAGCCACATAATTAAGATTAGCATGATTAAAGATTTCAGTGCTACCTTGATTTTACTTTCTATGATATTTGAGCCAAAAAATATTGTGGGTATAAAAGAAAAAAATGAAATTGAAGAGATGTAGATGAAACCATAAAGCAAAAAAAAGTAAAAAATGGCAGACGAAGAATAAAGGAAGGTCAAACTAATCAATTTGAAAAAAAGTGAGAGGGTTTGGAATCATAACAGTCTACAATATAAGTTACTAAAAATCTATTTGATATTAACAAATTAATGTTTGATTGTAACTCATAGAAACACCTATTTGAGATATTTTCCTACCTTCAGTTTCATTTTACTATGAATATGAATCTACATTGTAATTCCTAGAATAGACAAACATGAGTTCCCAATCTATCTAGATTGGAAGTCTTACAAATAATTTTCTTTATAGGAAACTGCTCTTGGAAAAATGATTCAATGGTGAGCTAAATCTCCTTTCCTTATAGGTTGCAACCAAAGAAATAGTACATGACTGGGTTAATATGATAAATACTATGATGTTGAAGATATAAAAGTATGTATTAATGATTTAATCCATCGATAACATTTCACATTTATGCATTCAAAACATACATTAGATGACTCTATCTGGAAACAAATAGTCAATAATGGCGGCTCGGCTTAGCTCTACTCTTATATGATCTATTCTCTTTGATATTCGATGAATTTAGATGAAATTTAATCAAGTGTCTTCAGATTGATCGGTAAGGAAAAAAAAATCGAGCAAGTGAGTGATGAGAGTTTCTTCAATCTAGGGTTTCTGGTTTGCTTAGTTCCCAATGGATCTTCCCCATGGATCTAATATAGAGGAGTGGAGGAGTCTTCTAGACGAAGGTTTCCACCAGGTGGTTGAGGATTCCCCTATGCAAGATGCTCGTTCAGACCTGGACTCAAGATTCATTAAGCTGGTCACCATCCCAGATGCAAAAATAGTATCCATCACCTCCAAGCACAAGGGGATCGTTTATTCAGAACGATGTCTTGTGGGACACTTCACTGATGTATGGCCTTCCCCTCGTGTGATAGAAAGCTAGTTGAATAAGAACTGGAAGCTGCTGATCCAAGGTAATGTGCATCAAAATTTTTCCGGGAGAGGTATCTTGTTTTCCTCTTCGAAAGGAAATAGGACAGAGATATAATATTTCGAAATGGGCCTTACTTCATGGGGCCACAAGGAATGTATCTTAATCAATGGAGCCTCAATTTGGATCCGAAGAAGGACATCCCAAAGGTTGTTTCAGTGTGGGTCAAAATTCCGGATCTGCCTCTCCATTGTTGGAGTGATGAGTATCTAAAAGAAATAGGAAGCAATCTAGGGAAATATATAGATAAGTCTGAACCCAAGCCACCTCTATTGAGTCTCATGTGCAAGAATATGTTTGGAAGTGGATATCGAGAAAGGAATCCCAAAAGCCATTAATATGACCATGTGTGTATGAAATCATATCCAAACCGTGGGTTGCGAGAAACTTCCCTTTAAATGCAAAGTTTTCCATGAATATGGGCACTTTGCAAGACATTGTCCAAAGAAAAAGTAGAATGAAACTGAAGAAGAGAATGAAGAAGGATGGAATCACATCTACACAAGAGGAAAATAAGCTATTGCAAGCAAGAATCTTTCTTAAAAGCAAGGAATCCCCCAAGAGAATACGTTCCAAGTCCTATCAGAAAAGGAAAAGGAGGAGACAGAAGGAGGGGAAATTATTCCCCCTCAGCAAGAACCCCCTCAACCTATTCTATAAGAAATAGGTCAATATGAGAACTACATCCCAACTCTTCCCTCCCAAGCTTATGAAGAATTTAGGCCAGAGTACTCTAACAACTTAGGCAGATTGGTCACCAGATCCATATCCAAAGAAGTTATGGATCAAACCTCAGAAAGAGGGGAGGAAGAGCCTGAGTCCCCACCAAAAAAGGAAGGAAACCAAATAAAACCATAAGGGAAAGAGAAGCAGGAAGGGATAAGGTAGTAGGTAAACAAACCAGTTTAAATCAACATATCAAGCTAACATTTCCAAGGAAATACCTCATAGTAGTAGGGGAGGAGAAGAAGGACAAGGCCTACCAAACTAGAAAAAGGATATAATGCTAGTCGTCTCCTAGAATTGTAGAGGATTAGGTGGAAAGCATAAAATAATAGTGGTGAAAAATATGATTAGACAAGAAAAGGCCTCAATTATTTTGATCCAAGAGACAAAAAATGAAAAATACATATGTAATAAAAAAATGAGTAGAAAATGGAAGAATGGGAGTGGTGCGGACACTGGAGGATATGTTGCCTCAGGTGGCCTAGCCACTTGGTGGGAGAACCAGCAGTTCAAGCTCTTCTCTTCTTTAGAAAATCAATATTGGATAACAACAGAGATGGAAGATCTAGCTTCAAGATAAACCTTCATAATTTGCAATGTGTATGGACTAGCTCAACCAAATTAGAAAAAGGGACTTATGGAACTCCCTACATCAGCTGGGAGACTATAGAATGCTAGAGAATGGTATTATAGTAGGAGACTTCAAAGCAACTCTCTTTCAATGGGAAAGAAGAGGAGGCTCTAAGGTTAGAGATCCTTTTGGAGAAAATCTGAAATATTTGCAAAGCACCTGGAACTTGATCGATATAAAACCCAAGTAAGGTAAGTTAACTTGGAACAATAGAAGAGCAGGACCAAGACACATAGTAGCTAGGATGGATCAATTCCTAGTAAGTAACACCATCCTTATTGTTGGCAGGAGGTTTGGTAAGTTAGCATCGCAGCATCGCGGATGCTGCGACAAGTCAGGAGATACCGCATAAGGAAGAAAGCTGGGCTCAAAGGAGAATATTTTATGTAATTTTGGGTCAAATGTACCGCGTATGCGGGTTTTTGGGTCATTTTGACCATGTCAGTTAGATTTTGGGTCATTTGCTCGAAGTGTCGGTTAGGAAGTTGTTAATAAGTGGACAAGCAATGTAAAGGCGGAAGCCTATTTATAGTCACAGAGTCATATGTGTTGAATCATCTTTAAAATCTATAAGCTAGATCTGACCTTGGTATGCATCTGTTATTGTGGAGATCAAGAGGTATCTGCGAGATCTGTGTTTGTGGAGATTTTGTATTTGGGTTTTGCTAAGTTAATATGATATGACAGAGCTATTTTGGGAAATCCCTGTGTATCTTATGTTCACTTATGGTAATGCATGTTGCGATATATGAATAATGCTATGTTTTATTGTTGCAATTAATTGTTTTACTATTGTACTTTCTACGATGAATGTTTCTATTGAATGATGCTACGAATATAAATGATGTTGAAGTTAAATGCATATATCTATTTCTAAATGTCGCAATAAGTTAAGTAGCTGAGCCGCAACATCCTCCTCTCCCTTGAACATCTCGGGTGAGACCTCATCTGCTCTGCAGGTGTTACTGGACGGGGTTAAAACTGTATGGGATGGTGCTCAGGCAGATCGTGGTGGATCGGGTGTTGATAGTGAGTGGAACCCCTATCGATTGGGTTTGAGTCAACAAATGGTTCCGTTGCCGGGACTGTGTGCGGAGTGAAAGGAGGATATGTTGTGGCATCCGAAGCAACCAAAGATACAAAAATGGTTTGATCAGAAGTTGTAGGAATTTGCTGAAGAAGAAAGTCAGAACACTCGAGTGATGGTAGATTAGTGGGTGGGAATCTATATTCACGACGGTACGCATGAATGGTTTTTCTGTGAATTCCCAGTCATTTTGTATGAGTGGTTGGTGAAGTTGACTTTCCAGAAGAGGAAATTACAAGGTGGTGAACTGACGACCTGGACCCCAGAGCTGATCCAGGAACTGCAGGAAGTCGACAATAAAGCATTGCGGGCTATCGAAGTGTGGATCGATAGCATCTTGGAAGGTTATATCACTGAATTGTCGGTTGATACACAAAAGTCTTATAGTGAAGTTGAAAGATATTTCTTTTGCGAACCCCGGGAAAGGTTTCTGCTATCGCTCCAACTGTCCATTAAGATGCTTATTTGAGAGAAGGGTATATTTTAAGATGCATCTAGATCAGTAAATAGTCTGGTGGGCGGAGGTCGTGGGTATCACGACAGCAGGGGGGTGGTAAATGGAACGATAAGGGGTAGATGGGTGCAAGTCATGATGAGACTGTGAGCGAAGCCGAGGAAGAAAGTTGTCTTACAAGGGGAGGAGCGAGATTTCAACAGGAAAAGAGGCAGAGGACAGAAGAAGGTCCTATTGTGATCGAACCGCAAGTTCATGAAGGAGTACCACACGGGACGAAGCGACCTCACAGTCCGGACAAGGACAACCAGGCTACACCTAGGATAGAGGTAGGAGAAAACCCCAACAGCAATGTACCCACACCTCCGCTCACTATTTTTCAACCAGTAAGAAACACAACTTTGACTCCACCGGGTCAACAAATTTGATTGCTAGTAGTTCAGTGACTACAGGAAGGAAGCCCAGGATGGCGAGCGAGGACACTAAGTTGCTGTTGTTCCACGGGAATGGGACAGATAACCCTGAGCAGTACTAGCTTTTATGTGAAGCAGTATGGACCCTAAAATAGATCACTGATGATAACGCTAAGAAAGGACAATTAGCGACATATTTGCAAGGTCATGCATTAGACTGGTTTATGAAGTTTTTTCTAGTCCCTATAGGAGCTCCAGAGAAGACGCTAGATGATATCATGAACGGATTGATTACAGAGTTTAAGAAACCCAAGTCTGAAGCACAATACATTACAGAATTGAAAGAAATTAAGCAGTATCCCAATGAAACGATGTGGGATTTTGACCAGCGGTTTAAGAATGGTTCATCGCGGCATTGCTCCCGCACATTCAACTACGACTGATGCAACAGAACATTACAATTCCCAGTGAAGCTCTGTATATTGAAATATGGTTGGAGGCATCACCAATTGGTGAAAATGCAGTTGGGATGTCACAGATACAGACACAGCTGGCTAACTTGACCATACAGCTACAAGATATGAAGAAGGGAAAGGAGCAGTGTGAAAAAGTATGGTGTATGCGATGTCGAGGGGAAGGGCATACTAAGGACAATTGCCTTGAATTCTTCAACTATTTGGTTTCAGGGACACCAAACCCATTGAGTGGCGATGGCATGCCATGGTGTCGCGTTTGTCAGGTATACGGGAACCGCCATGAGGAATGCCCATACATGCAAAAGATGGTCACAAAAATGATGAATCTATATTGTACATTTTGTAAATCCGTGGGACATGACTACAAAGATTTCTAGGCATATGGGTTGCTTCATGAGAGAATGTGCGATGCATTCTACGTAAAAGATGACTAGCGTGCCATACAACAACCGCAGGTAGTCCAACCGCTACCTCAACTGTAGGTACAGTTTGTACAGTAGCAACAACCACAACAGTTTATGCTGCAATATGCTCCGATGCAAATGGCTCCACAACAACCAAAGTACGTTCAGAAACCGCAGTATGCACAGCAAGGGCAAGGCATGCAACCAACTCCTATGCAACAACAGTTCAACTAACTGTAGTACCAACAGCAAGGCAGATTCTGTGGAGGATTCAGGGTTGGACACGGAAGAGGATTTGGTCGTGGAGGAGGACGAGGAGGTCGCAGACCTATTCAGTGCTATCACTGTGCAGTATGGGGACACTACCAACGAGATTACCCACTATTGCAGATGCAGTGTACATTTTTCTTTGTTACAAACCACACAGTGGAGAATTGCCCGCAGTTGATTGTGCGATGGAAGGTAGGGAACATTCCATAATTGCAGAATCGGAATCAGGCACAGCAGCCGATCCAGAATCAAGTGCAGCAACCAACACAGAATGAGAACCAACATCCAATTCAGAAAGCTAATCAAAATGTGAACCAACTAGGGAATCCGCCACCAAATCAAAATCAGCGACCGGAGGGGATAGCTCACATCCACTCATTCGCTTGGCCGGGCAGAAGAAGGTATCATTTGACATTGAATCCGAGCATGGTACATTCTTTGAGATGCGTCGTGCGATGGACCAAGATTGCGGTAAGGCTATTATTTGTGACATGCCCCCTATTTTTGATGCGACTTTAGAGGCAGGTCCATCGACGCCGTTTGGAACTTTGCATAAGTTTTTTGAGAGTTGTTTATTGTTGGCAAGAGATCCCGCGACTATTGCTAAGATTGAGGGATTGTTGTAGCGACTAGCTAGGGGACGGCAAGAGTCCGTGGTAAACTCTTTATAGCGACGAAAGACAGGTAAGGAGATGCGAATGAGTATCAAAATTGGGGACTATGACATTGATTCGGTTATTCTGGATCTTGGTTCGGATGTCAACATATTTACCAAGTGGGCCTGGCAGAAAATGGGGAGCCCCCCATTAAGGTGGTCTCCTGTACAACTCCTCCTATCTAATCATGCGAAGGTGACACCAATTGGGAGAGTTCCACACCTGGTGGTGGACATTGAGGGAATGAAGACTTATGCTGACTTCGATGTCATCGAAGTAGTTGAAGGAGGAAGCTCTTATCCGGCGTTGCTGGGGATGGGCTAACGATATTGGAGCGATAATCAACTTCAAGCAGCGGATGATGAATTTCGAAAACCACAATCTCACAGTTATCGCCCTGTTGGATCTGGATGAAGGACGTAGATACATTGAACAAGTAAAGGACGAAGATCCCAGTAGATGGGACCATGCATTCAATATTTCCAAGGATTATATTCATCCTACCGCCAACGGTGATATTGGATGGCGTAGTGACAGCTCTGTGTCTTCCAACTCTGACAACGCTTTAGAACATTGGCAGAACCTCTTGCATGAAGTATCACTCTGCAAGTGTGGGTTAATCACGCAGTCACTATGCCGTGAAGTGACTGAAATGGTCACACTACCAGTATATGAAGGGTTTCCTGGCTTGATTGACTTTCTGACAGAGTTCGAGGAAAGAGTTTCAGAATTGCAGCGAATGCTGGCATTAGAAGAAGCACTAAAGGTTGTTCCAGCACGCTGGTGGGAAACACACAAGAAATCAATCAATGGATGGTCGCAATGTAGGATATTGATGACGATTTGTTTCGGCGATACCGAGGCTTACCACACGGGGAAATATGATGGTTGGAACAACCCTGGAAGTCATTTGAGGGAGTGTCAGACATTATGGGCATCGCGACCGCGTTATGAGTGTGTCCATGCCTTTATCCATAGTTTAGATGAGATGCCGCAATCATGGTATACTGCAGCCGAGTTGCGAGGAGAAATTACCACTTGGGTAGAGTTGACGGTATGCTTCACTCATACGTTCAGCTTTGCGGATACCAACCCCGATGTCAATAATGCTTTGCAGCTCATCCGCGATGTGGTTCTGAAAGTTGTTCCAGTGGCATATCCTGCGGATCCGCATGTGCATTTCCAGATGCAATCCATGATGGAATGTTACAATATCATCGGTGGGCCCAAAGATGGTGATGATCAGTGGAATGTCAATATTCTAGAGTTTGAAGGAAGTCGTAATGTGGTAGCACCTGATGCGCTAAGTGATCTGATCAGCTAGCCCTTGAAGCTCTGTAAGATCAATATTGGGATGGATACCACTCCCAATTTCGCGAATGTTGGGGATTATTGGGATGATGAGATGATGGGAAATGTCATTGACTTGTTGCATGAATTCCAAGACCTCTTTCCTACGAAGTTTTCTGAGATGAAAGGTATTTTGGCTGATTTAGGCGAGATGAAGATCCCCTTGAAACTAGATGCTAAACCAATCCGGCAGCGACCCTATCGGCTGAATCCGTGCCATAAGGAGAGGTTTAATGTAGAACTTGATTGCATGTTGGATGCTGGTATCATTGAACTGGTTGAAGAGTCAAAATGGATCAGTCTTATGGTGGTGTAGGACAAGAAGACTGGTGAAGTGCACATTTGTGTCGATTTGCGGAAATTGAATGATGCCTACTTGCATGAACCCTTTCCGACCCCGTTTCTTGATGAAGTACTCGAAGGTGTGGGCATCCAGGAGATGTATTCTTTCATGGATGGGTTCTCGAGCTATCATCAGATCCGCATTGCAAAGGAAGATCGCCACAAGACAAATTTTGTGACAGAATGGGGCTGTTTTTAGTACACCGTGATGCCATTTGGGTTGAAGAATGCACCTACGATCTTCTAGCGGGTTGTTGTTGCCGCATTCCGAGATTTAATTCAGAAGTTTTTGCAAGTATACATGGATGACTGGACAGTCTATGGTTTGATCCGTGATCATCTGGCCAATTTGTGGTTGATGTTGGAGCGTTGCCCACAGCATCAGATATCACTGAATTTGAATAAGTGCATTTTTTGTGCACCGTTTAGGATATTTCTGGGTCATATTGTGTGCAAACAAGGGTTGTTAGTCGATCCAGCAAAAATTGCACTCATTTTGAGCTTAACCCCGCCAACTAATGTTAAGCAGTTGAGTGCGACGTTGGGCCATACCGGGTATTATTGCAAGTTCATAAGAGGTTATGCAGTGATCACCGCGCCCATGGAGAAGTTATTAAAGAAAGTTGTCGTCTTTCAATGGAGCCCCAAATGTCAAGATAGTTTTGAGAGGCTAAAGGCTAAGATGGCTTCGGCACTGATATTAGTATTTATGGACTGGAGTAAGGAATTTCATGTCCACGTCGATGCCTCATCGATCACGCTAGCAGTGGTGCTTTCCCATCCAGGAGAGGGGGATCTAGATCACCTCATTGATTTCACAAGTCGGAAGCTGTCATCTGTAGAAAGGAATTACACCACTACCGAGAGGGAAGGCCTGACGATGGTCTATGCGTTGCAGAAGTTCCAACACTACTTATTGGGAGGCCACTTTAAGATGTTCACAGACCATTCTGCCTTAAAATACCTGGTCAATAAGCCTGTGTTGGGGGGGAAGATATGCCGCTGGCTAATTATCTTTCAGGAGTTCAATTTTGAAGTGATTGTGAAGCCAGGACAGTTGAATGCTGGACCTGATCATCTATCCCGGATTGAAATAGGAGAGGAGCCAACTAACATTGAAGACGGGTTTCCTGATGTGCAACTTTTTAAGGTTGAATTAGCTGATGGCTATTTTGAAGAAATCATTCAGTTTCTGGCAACAGGTACCGCACAAGAGGAATTCACCATGAGTCAAAAGAAGTAGTTGGTGGTCAAGGATGCAGACTTCCAACTCATCGCAGGTGAATTATATAAGTTGGGATTAGATGAGATATTGCGACGGTGCGTTTTGCCTCATGAGCAAGGGAAGATCTTGTCAGAAGAACATGCAGGAGTGGCTAGGGGGCACTATGGAGGTTGGGCGACTACTAGGAAGGTGCTTCGGGTGGGGCTTTGTTGGCCCATGCTGCACAACAATGCGACAGACTATGCGCGGTCTTGCGATGTTTGTCAGAGAACTGGGAAGCCATCCAGGAGGGACAAGATGTCGCTGGTACCTCAACTGACATTGTAACCATTTGAAAAATGGGCAGTGGATTTTGTGGGACCAATCAACCAACCTGGGAAGCGCACTGGTGCAAGATACATCATAACAACGACAGATTATTTGACAAGATGGGCGGAGGTTGCACTAGTCATAGATTGTTCTGTGTCCACCATTGCACGGTCTTTGTTTGACAACATTGTTACTCGCTTCGGCTGCCCCAAGATATTGCTGAGTGATTAAGGCAGCCACTTTATCAATCGCACCATGAGCGAATTGACGGAGGAACTGCAGATATAGCATAAGCAGAGTATGCCATATCATCCACGGGAACATGGCACGGTGGAAGCTTTCAACAAGGTATTGGAGCATGCGATGACAAAGGTGCGCAATGCGAACCGCGATGACTAGGATCTGAAAATTCCAATAGTCTTGTGGGCATATCGCACCACGTGTAAACAATTGACGGGACAGACACCATTTAAGCTAGTGTATGGGAAAGAAACGATTATGCCAATGGAGTACATCGTTCTGAGTCTATGCATTTCCGCAGCGACAGGTATGGATGTTGCAATGGCATTAGAAGAACGTCTAGCGCAGTTAGTACAGCTTGAGGAAGATCACTTTATTGCAGGATTGCACCAGGGTGTGGAGAAGGATCGCCAGAAGGATTTGCACGATCGCCACATAAAAAACAAGTAGTTTCAGCAGGGTGACTTGGTGCTATTGTATGACAGTAAGTTTATGAAACATCCGGGAAAACTGCAGATGTATTTTCTTGGTCCATATTGCATCAATAACATCACTTCAGGAGGCGCAGTACAGTTGCAGCAGTTGGACAGAGCGATGCTCCCAAAATTGATTAATGGTAGCATGTTGAAGCCCTACAGGTTGGTCTTGGAACAGCGCGATGCTTGAGTCGCATTGGGGAAAAAAACAAATCCAGGTTGAACGGTGGAAGGATGGTGCATCGAAAGGAACATGAATGCATAGGCAAGGAAGCTTGTGCTGTAAGTTAGGAGCAGTCCGCGACAGATGTAGGATTGCGACTGGGTCAAATCAATAATAAATGTAGGAAGTGAGAGGCAGTTAATTAAGGATGCTTTCAGGAATGATGGGCATTAATGATGGATTCGGTCGATCGACTGACAGGATCGACGATGGATTTGGGTCATTAATATAGAATTTAGTCTGAGTTAATGTAGGATTTAGTGATGATTACAAAGGATCGGGTTGGATTCTATAAGAATGGGTCGAGGCTAGTCGGAAGGCACCAAGAGAATTCAGTTGCTAAGTGTGCAAGTTGAGCAGTGTTGCAGAGTGTCGTTGCTTACCGATGAGAGAAGTTGTGAGTTGGGAAAGGTTCATTTGAACTTGTGGAGTATGGTTGTTGTGCGTTGAGCTAGGATTGTGAGTGGCGTTGCGCCATCCCTTGAAGTTCCAGTGAGTTGAGCTAGGTATGCCAGGGGATCTGGAGATGATAGAAATCTCCATCGAAGTAGAGTGTCCCCTCATTCCTATTGCTATTGAGGAAGAAGTAGATCTTGAGGAGGAAGTTTCCAACATGCCGGTTGGAGCGTTAGTTATCACCAAGAAGCGTCGAGGAAGTCAGCATTATGAGTCCCCATAGAGCAAGCGGAAGCTTAGATCATCCACTGCGGTGGTGGAAGAAGCTCAAGTGCAGATGGGATAGTCCAGCCAAAGAATTGACGAGTCTGCTGCATGGGTGGGATTGTCTGCTATCGACATCCCTGGGTATGTCTCCCCTAGTCAGCTGGGTGCACCACCTCGCAAGGTGAACAAAAATCAGAGGTATACGTTGAGGATGCCAGTGCTCCCTGCTGGAATGGAGTGCTCTAGTGATATTGTGCGGGCGTTGATGCGCCTGAAGTATGATGATCACGATATGGTGTCTTATTCAGAAATCGCGTCGGGTCCCTATGTGCCAAGATCACAACTCACTGGTAAGCCGATTCCGCAAGCCTGGGCACGGGGCTTGAACTAGGCCAGATTGTTGGGTCTTATTAACATGCCGCATTTCGGGTGATTAACAGAGGTAACGCTTGCTTAAAGCAGCTGATGACCTGCTTCCATGGCGGTTCATTGTGGCTGGACACAGAGATTTCGGTCACTGTTGACCTAATTGCGAGCATTACCGGGTTGCCCAAAGATGGGGTAGACCTGTCGCAATACTTTCGAGGGAAGGAGAATGACAAAAATAGGGTGGCACAGTTGGTTAAGCGCTATGTCTTGGAGCGAGATGGCTGGGGTTATCGCACCCGCAGTATCAACAATAAGGCGGTTCTAACCGATGCAAAGATATTATCCTGCAAGGTGGTTCGCGGCGGTTGGCCTAATCAGTGCAATTCAGGGATCATGGCATGTGGAGAGAAATATGCGGCAGGCGTATAGATGAATTGGTCCTTGTTTTTGCTGAATTAGTTGGCAGAGGATGCCATCATTGTCCAAGCCAGGAAGGGCCCCTTCACATATAGCTGGATTTTAATTCTGATCGCCCTTGTCATGTGGAAGGATCCTAGCACTTACTAAGGTATGGAGGTTGAGGCCGTGACCGAGCGTCGGGGTGCACAATATCAAAACTTGTGGTGGGTACGTGAGCAAGAGCGACTTCGGGGTTTTGCATTGCAGTTCTGGATTTATTGGGAGATGCTCTATGATGCAGCAACAAAGGTGCCTTGGTTATTTGAGAAAACCGCAGCCAAGTTTAAGCCAATTATGGTGTTTGTGATTCGGTTGCACACTATTTATGTGCAAGCCAGACATGACCCAGCCAAGCAGTGGTTGTTGACCCCATATAATGTGACGACGGAAGTGCTGGATGCTATTGTGAACGATTGGCCATCGGAACAGTGCAAACCTGTGGGGTTGGTAGAGATTGAGGCTGGAGTACCGCCGACAGGTCCAAACGATCGACTATCAGCGTAGGACCAGTCGAGTCACCATGACTCAGACCAGGAATCGATAAGGATAATGACGGACAATGAAATTGATTGTAACATTGAGGAAGGGAGGATGAAGGAACGCCATGAGCATGGTACGATCAGTGGGGCATTGCTGGCCATGGAAAATTAGTTGGGATGCCTCATTCATGCAGTTACTTAGGCAACTGCTCGGGGCCATGACGGAGAAGGTGAATGAAGGTTTCCATGTAGTCACCGCCCGCTTGGATGCCCTGTACGATATCATCTTGAAGAAGTCACCTGAGGGCACAGCGGTGCAGGACATTGGCATAATCAGAACTGAGCCACAGGTCCAGAAAGTTCAAATTCCGTCGACTGTGATTAGGACCGATGATGCCGATCTCAGGACAATGCTACAGCAGTTTGAAGATTTGACAGTGAATATCAATGTGCTGTCTTCACCAATGTTGGTGTGCATACAAGTGGTTTCCAGTCAGGAACTGGCAGATAGAGAAAGGGACGCACGGAGTCAGCTAGTGTGGTCACAGGAGGTGGATGCAGTGGTACATAAGGAAGTTGAGTATCTCAAAGGAAAGTCCGTGATAGCATGGGAAGTGGTTGATGAGATTAAGGAGATGATGGAGAGCCTTCGAGCCTAGAAGTATACTGAGATCATGGAGTTGAAGAAGGAATAGGATCGGTTGACTGTGGGAAAAAAGGCCTTGGGGGAAAGTCAAGTGCGGTTGGAGGAAACCATCGATGAAGCCTATAAACATGTCTTCGACCCAACAGCAGAGTTAGATCCAGTCGAGCACGCATAGAAGCTAGGGGCTGTTATCGCCAGTTACGGGAGGACAATTCTGTCTTAACCCATGCCCTGAAGCCCGCCACACCTTCAGAGGTGGTCATAGAATGGAAGAGTGCCATTGAAGAATTGGTGACTCAGCTGGCCGAGTTAGAGCAGGAGGTGACAAGGATCACTGTGGAGACTGTGTTGTTCTGGGGTAGCATCGTCCAGAATGAGTCGTTAAAACAGTTGACCAAGCAGCGATGTGAGGCGAAAGAGCAGCTGGCTACACTGAAGACCTCCATGTGCACCATGCCATCAGTGGCACAGGTATCAAAAAAGGTGAAGATCAAGGATTTGTAGCAACAAGTTGCCAAAGCAGAAGGATGACAGAAGCAGTGCTCTGCACAGTTGGATGAGTTTCAGGAAATTGGTGTCGAGCTTAATGCACCGCTGATTCTGCACTCCAGGCAGTGCAGGAAGCGAATCAGAGAGTTGACACACACCTATGTGACCACCCTATGGAAATGGAGCTCGGTAATAGTAAGGAAATTGCTGCAACAGTCCTGTAGTAGGTCAGCGAAGTTCGACAGCAGTACAAAGACTTCAGAGTCAAGACCAGTGAGTACACCATGTCTTGTTGACGTGGCTCAAGGGCGAGCCACAAGATTGTGTTGGGGGCTTGTTGGCAGGTGGTTTGGTAAGTTAGCATTGCAACATCGCGAATGGTGCGAAAAGTCAGGAGATACCCCGGAAGGTAGAAAGCTAGGCTCAAAGGAGAATATTTTATGTAATTTTGGGTCAAATGTACCCCGTATGCGGGTTTTTGGGTCATTTGGACCATGTCAGTTAGTTTTTGGGTCATTTGGACCATGTCAGTTAGATTTTGGGTCATTTACTCGAAGTGTCGGTTAGGAATTTGTTAATAAGTGGACAAGCAATGTAAAAGCAGAAGCCTATTTATAGTCATAGAGTCATATGTGTTGAATCATCTTTAAAATATATAAGCTAGATTTGACCTTGGTATGCGTCTGTTATTGTGGAGATCAAGAGTTATCTGTGAGATCTGTGTTTGCGGGGATATTGTATCTGGGTTTTGCTGAGTTAATATGATATGGCAGAGTTGTTTTGCAAATCCCTATGTATCTTCTGTTCACTTATGGTAATGCATGTTGTGATATATGAATAATGCTATGTTTTCTTGCTACAATTAATGCTTTACTGTTGTACTTGCTGCGATGAATGTTTCTGTTGAATGATGCTACGAATATAAATGATGTCGAATTTAAATGCATAGATCTATTTCTGAATGTCGCAATAAGTTAAGTAGCTGAGCTGCAACATCCTCCTTCATTCGGTGGAAACATGGTTTCATCGACTCTCCCTTGAACATCTCGGGTGAGACCTCATTTTCTCTGCAGGTGTTTCGAGAAGGGGTTAAACCCCTCTGGGCCGGTGCTCAGGGAGATCGCGGTGGATCGGGTATTGATAGTGAGTGGAACCCCTATTGACTGGGTTTGATTCAACACTTATTCACGATTTTATAGCTAGTTCCAAAATTATTCCTTCTAAAGTTTTGAATCATAAGCTCATCCTTCTCTCCCTTCAAAAGGAGGAGAATCTTGGGCCTATCCCCTTTAGGTTCAACTCTGTTTGGATGAAACTGAAGGGGTGATGGATGTGATAAAAAATGCTTGGGATGTTTTTGTGCTGGGTTTCCCTAGCTACATTTAGGAAACCAAGTTCAGGAGAGTCAAAGAAGCCCTCAAAGAATGGGTAAAGACACACTACCCCAATCTAGGGCGAAGGAAAATTCAAGTCCAAGAAGAGCTAAAAAAATTGCAAGAAGAAATGGAAGGGGTTTCAGTGACGGAATAAATCCTACAGAAGGAAAGAGATCTCGACCGCAAAATAGAATACTTTATAAGCAAGGAAGAAGAAGAATGGCGAATGAGACCAAGAAGTCCATGGTTGAAGGCTAGGGACATAAATACAAAATACTTCCATAATAAGTGTAGAGAAAGAAATAGAAGAAACACAATCATGGAGCTCAAAGACAGCGATGGGAAATCTATTAAAGGGTTCCAGTAAATCAAAGGGACATCCTACAACTTCTACAAGAATTTGTACATGAAAGAAGGGAATTTAGATCCCTACCAATGAGAACCCTTAACATTGTTAAAATTTAATATGCTAAGACATAGAATATCAGTATTACATTCCATTTCACAACAATAGCATATACATGATCACTGAAAGAACAACAAGCACAACATAAACACAAGAGACACAGATTTATCCTAGGAAACCCTCATGGGGTCGAAAACCCAGCAAATCTTCCTCAATATAGATGACCAACAAATACAAATATGTAAACCCTAAACATGAGCTCCTTCTCCTCTATAGCAGATCTCTTTCTCACCTATGCGCAATCCACAAGTGAGTGAATGTGTGTTAAATGAGGAACACACCTCATCTATTTATACACAACTCTGACTTGACTTTTACACTAACTAGGTCGGCCCCAACTTAACCACTAAACATAATCTGACAGGGCCAAACCAACTAGGGTGGTCTAATAACCCCTTTAACCCACATGACTCATACAGGGCCGACCCCCACTAGGGAAGTCTAATAACTGAAGTTACTACAATCTCCATAGAGGAATAAAACATATTCGGATATAAAATAAGGTCTTCACGGAGGAATGAAACATCTCCGTAATAATAAAGTACAAATATAATATTCTTAGAAGTTACAATATTTCAACACTCCCCCTTAATGAGAAGGATATTATAACAACATCTATAGGAACAAGGAGTCATCAACTACATAATAGATGATACATCTATAAATCATTGGAATCTCTCTTCATACATCATTAGTAACTCAAATAGTTTACTAGAACATCTTCAAGATATTCAATACTGGAACATCAACATCTTCAGTACTGAGTCTTCATCTTCTGCATCACTCGAACATCTACAACAACATCATCAACATCTAGATATTCTTGATCAACAGCATCTGGATCATCTTGATTGGCAGCATCTGGATCATCTCGATCAACAACATCTGGATCATCTCGATCGACAACATCTGGATCATCTGGATCAACAACATCTAGATGATCTCGATGGACAGCATCGGAATCATCTCGATCAACAGCATCTGGATCATCTCGATCGATAGCATCGGGATCATCTCGATCAACAACATATGGATCATCTCGATTGACAACATCTGGATCATGTTAATCAACAGTATCATGGTAGCATAATCTGCAATACACATGATCCAATTCTAGGATGATCAATCCTTATCAATTTTAGACAAGTCTCATGTCTATGGACGATGCAATCCAGATCTACTTCTAGGATGATCAATCCTTATTATGTTATGCGATGCTAAACATTATGAAAATTAATTTACATTAGGCATGAGGACATTAGCAAACTTCCTCACATATCGTGGATGGTAGGTCGAGCAAACCATCAAATGTCTCAAAGAAATTGAACCCTGTAGATACAGACAACCATATTCATTTACAATAAACATTATACATGAGATATTAGACATTAATAATAATAATTTTTATTATTTTTATTTTTATTATTATTAATAAACAATAGACATTATTAGTATTATTAGACATTATTAGATTATTTTTCTTTTTTTTTAATTTTCATTTATAATTATTATATTTATATTTTCTTATTTATAATTATTTTTAATATTATAAAATATTTTGAAAATTATTATTTTATTATAATAATAATAACAAAATTATAATATAAACCATTATTATTATTAAAAAGAATAATAAAAAAAATGGAATATAAATTAATAATAATAATAATAATAATAATAATAATAATAATTTGTTATTATTTTTCTTATTTTAATATAATTATGTTTTCTTATTTATAATGATATTTTTTATTATAATAGAATATTGTTTTTTATAATAATAATAATAATAATAATAGTTATTATTATTATTATTACAAAATATTTAATTATTACTTTAAATTATTTATAATTTATTAAACATAATTATAAACTAATTATTTTGATAAAATAATTAAAATAAGATTATAAGATTAGTTATTAAATAATTAATTAGTACTATACATTATTTATAATTTATTAATTACAATTATAAAATAACTATTTTTATAAAATATTAAAAAGAAATATTATTTTAAATAGTAATATTTATTATTATTATTATTATTTTCGCAACTATAATATTAATATTAAAACTTACGAAATATTTCCCGCGGGTCAACCGTCAACTAGCAAGCCATATTAATATTAATAATATGGTTTATATACGCTGATCGACGTATATCAACCATGGCCAGAAATTTAAATACGGTTGATATATGTCGATCGACGTATATAAACCATATTATTAATATTAATATGGCTTGCTAGTAATTATAATTTTGAAACAAGAAAGAATATTAAAGTTATGCCAAGAAGGTTATTGGTTGAGTGAGAAATGACTAAGTGGTTATTAAATGAATAAATATTAAACTAATATTATTATTATGGATTGGTTCGAGGGAGCCTGGCAGAGTAGATGAGAAGGGGTTGGGACCTCATTAATGGAAGGATAGGGATAGTAATGGAGGAGAAGAGTCCGCAGAGGAGATATAAGGGGAAGAATGGAGACAGGAAAATCATCTTGGAATGTTGGGAGAAAGAGGAAAGTTGTAGAGCAAAGCAGAGGGGAAGTGTTGGAGAAATATTTGTTATGGGAAGCTGGTTGGGCTTGTACTCAATTTGGGCTCGGGGGTCCAAAGGGAAAGTTTTGGAGCTGGGTGGTCGGTGAGACCTCGTCGGTTGGTAGGGAGGCATAATAGGTTGTCTGGCCGGTTGAGTCTCCTAGTTGGGAATAATTTTGGTTGCAGGACATACGAAAGAGCAAGGACACACAAAAGGGAAAGGAGGACCTGAAAAGGGAACATCTAGCTATTTATAAGGTAATTCTTGTACATGTATAAAATATTTTTCTAACTCTATAAATTTTTACTTATGAAAGCTATAACTTAAATAAATATTATTGAAAATTACATGCATATATATGCTGCAGAAAATGAAAACTTGATTGATGTTAGAACCTTAATTGGTACATTTATTTACATGCAGTAAATTTTATTTATTCACGGGCATGAGAACTAAACAAAACTATAAAACACAAAATTGATGTTAGAACAGTAATTAGTACATTTATTTACAGGAAGTAAATGTTATTTATTCATAGGAATGAGAAGAAAACAAAACGTGAAAACAGAACCAGGATGTAACAGTAAAAGTCTTTGATTTTATTGAGAAACTAGGGACCTAGGAACAGTGAAGAATAGGTACCCGATACCTTGAATTGATGACCTCTTTGATCAAATGAAAGGGGCGATAGTCTTCTCAAAGATCAACTTGCGATCAGGTTACCACCAACTACGAATTAAGAAAGGTGATATACCTAAGACTGTTTTCTGAACAAGGTTCGGGTACTATGAGTTTGTAGTGGTACCCTTTGGTTTAACGATTGACCAATGCCCTAGCTGTATTCACGAGCCTCATGAATAGCGTGTTTCGAAAGTACTTAGATCAGTTTGTGCAAGTCTTCTTGGATGACATCCTTATGTACTCTCAGAATGAAAGGGAGCATGAGGAATACTTGCAAATAGTGTTGCCATGCTTAAGAGAGCACAAGTTGTACGGTAAGTTGTTCAAATGCTTGTTTTATCTGAAGGAGATCCATTATCTAGGGAATATAATTTTCGATGAGGGAATTTCAGTTGACCCTGAGAAGGTGAAGCTAATAATGGATTGGCCCGTGCCAAGATATGTGCATGAAGTGAGAAGCTTCATGGGGTTAGCCGGGTACTATAGAAGGTTTGTTGAGGGTTTCTAAAAAATCTCAAAACCCATAAATACCCTACAACGTAAAGGAATTAGGTATGAATGGACGAAGGAATTCGATGTCATGTTCACTGAGCTTAAAAGACTATTGACGAATGCACCGATCCTACGAGTGCCAGATATGGAGAAGGACTTCACAGTTTGTACAGATGCCTCAAGGCAGGGTTTGGGTGCAATGTTGATGTAGATTCAAGGTGGGGTAATAGCTTGTGCATCGAGAAAGTTAAAAACACATGAAGAGAATTACCCTACCCATGACCTAGAATTGGATGCCTTGATGTTATCTTTAAAGCTTTGGAGACACTGCCTTGTTGGACGAAGCTTTGAGTTCAAGTATGATCACCAAATATTGAGGTATATCTTCAATTAGAGAGACCTAAATGCTAGGAAAAGACGATGGAGTGAATTCATGAGCGAGTATGATTTTGGGATTTCGTACATCCAAGGGAAGGAGAATGTGGTAGCTGATGCCTTAAGTAGAAAACCAAGACTTTTCTCTCTCATACCTTTGAGGGTTGATCTGAGGGAAAGTGTATTAGGACAGCTAGTCAGAGATAGTTGGTACCTAAAGGTCACGTCGGCGCTCCAGAATGGGAAACCGGTGGGACCTAGGTTTGAAGGGTATGAGTTGGAAGCTAATGGGTTGTTACGATATCAAGGGAGGATGTATACTCCCGAGGAGGGAGATATTAGAGAGACCATCCTTAAGGAATCCCACAGAGAAGTATATTACACTCACCCGAGTGTAAAGAAGATGTATGAAAACATGAAGCAACTCTTCTTTTGGGCAGGAATGAAATGCAACGTGGTCAAATTCGTCACTAAGTGCCATGAGTGTCAGCAGGTAAAAGCTAATCATCACCACCCAGAAGGACTATTGAAACCGCATGACATTCCTATGTCAAAATGGGAGGTTATCACCATAGACTTCATGGTGGGATTGCCTCTTACCTCTCATAGGAAAGACACCATTATGGTCATAGTTGACAAACTGACCAAAACCGCTCACTTCATTCCAGTTAAGGAGACCGATGATGTCACAGATGTAACTTGTGTATTCATAAATGAAGTAGTTCGTATCCATGGGTTTCCTATGAATATTATCTTGGAAAGAGATTCTAGGTTTATGTCTAGGTTTTTGGACAAGTTTGCAGCTGGATTTAGGAACTCAATTGAACCTAAGCACATCTTACCATCCAGAGACATATGGGAAAATAGAAAGAGTGAATAAGGCGATGGAGGACATGCTTAGGATATATGTAATGGATCAACAGACTCATTGGGAAAATCACTTACCTTTGGTAGAGTTTGCTTACAATAACAGTTACCATAGCTCAATCGGGATGCCTCCATATGAAGAATTATATGGAAGACCATGCAGAACACCATTGAGTTGGGAAAGGTTAGAGGATCGAGTAATTATAGGACTTGATTTGATTCAGGAGATGGAAGAACAGGTTATTCAGATTAGACAGAAGTTAAATGAAGCTCAGGATAGGCAAAATAGCTATCCCGTTGCACATAGGGTTGACCGAAACTATAGGTTGGGGATGCAGTGATTGTCCACATCAGGCCTAGTAAAAGTACCATCCAGTTTGGGAAAGGGACAAAGTTGTCACCGCGATTCATAGGACCCTTTGAAATTTAGGAGAAGGTTGGACCCGTCGTGTATCGACTTGCGCTACCACCCCATTTGCACAAAACTCATAATGTTTTTCATGTATCTATTTTACGACATTATGTAGCTGATGAGTCTCATAAAATAAATTGGAAGGAACTACAGGTTTCAGACGAGGGGACCATCAGGGTCGAACCATTACGTATATTGCACCGCAGGGTTAGACAGTTTAGACACCATTTGGTGGACCAGGTTAAGGTCCAGTGGACCGGTATAGCCTAGGTTCTACTACCTGGGAGGACGCAGAGACCATGAATCGCGATTATCCCACACTATTTTGACCATAATTTTGGGACGAAGTTTCCTGAAGGGTGGGTGTATGTAACACCTTGTTTTGACATTACTACCTGAACTATTATTATATGTTGTATTTTCTTGATTGTGAGACTTCGTCAGTTTGACGACACTGTGGACATATGATTCTATTATTTTGCTGAGATATATATGTGTGTGTGTGTGATGTTAGTGTTATGATATGTAGTCATGTTTTGATATATATCATGTGTTAATTATGTCTCATATATGCAAATTACTGAATGATGGGTATGTGGATACCGTTAAAAGATATATGATGAATGAATGAATGTTATGCAAGGTACATGGTAATTAGAAATAATTTTCTTATTGTTTCTTGATGATGGAATGTATGTATACTTGTCAAGGATTTTTGCATGATATTCTAGATCGTATGTCAAAGACTAAATTACAGGTTAAAATGGCTAAGTGATATATGGATGCCTCGAGGTGGGAGTGCCTCAGGGACAGGGACTTCGAAAGATAAATGGTATGAAAGTGATGCATTATTTATTTTCTCATGATTATTATGTTGATTATCATGATGTATGGGTGGGGTAGGGTTTCAGGAAACTCAACCGCCCAGATTGGTTATACGATGAAAAACTGAGTACAAGTCGCAACGCATTTATTATGTCAGTGTAGACATAGTCCCTTGTTCCATTAGGGGGGGTGGAATATTTACCCACTGTCTATCCCCAAAACCCAGAGTCATGGGAGGGTTTTGCTACGATGAGCTCCCCGAGGTGTGTGATGATGATTGGTGGTTTCCTGTTGGGGAATCTTGGTCGATGTAGTTGACACTTCCACTTACAGGTTCTAACTGGAGCCATGGCTTGGCACTTCAGGGTAGTCCAGCAGAGGAAGGATAGGATGTGGAAGTTAGTTGTGAACTAGATAGACAGCATAGGAAGATATGTGTACCATGATGTTAGGAGGGAAGACTTGATTAACTGTGTATGTTGATGACCTTGTTGATTCATGTGTTGTAAGTTAGTAATTGGTATAATGGTTCGTCAGTTAATTGTATTTAATTAAGTGAATGATCCAACAGTCAAATTATGTTAAGAATACGTCAGTAAACAATAACTTAAGTGATTGAGAATGCTGTGTGGTTAAGATTATTATTGTACCTATGCGATGTGTGTAAGCATTGTCTACGCTTACATAACTCGTCTACATATGTGTAAACTTGCATGAAATAATATTGGACTATGTTGTTTAGGCATTAATTACATTACTATTACTTATCTAATTAATATATTATATTATTACGTCGAGTTAGTAATTTATGGTTGATTAATTGAGATGGGATTGATTATTATTATGATGGAAATAGAGCTAAATAAATGTTAGTAATGATTAATACTGTTAACAAGTTATGGTTAACTTAGGTGGTAATTAATGCATTTGGTTAGTAATGCTTAATTGAATATTAATGATCCTAGTTAGTTAAGACCTTGGGTTAAAATGTTAACTGGTTATTGTAATGTTAATTAGTATTAATGAGGTAGTGATTAATTTGATTACTGCATATTAATTAAATCTTAATTATAACTAAAGTATGATTATGGAATGTGGTACTATAAAATTTAATAACAACTAGTACTTTGTTGAAGCGAACATTCAGTTCCTTCACACAATTAATTCACCAGAATACTTGATAAATTAAATATGCCATGAATAATAGATAATATTAGATATTTGAATAGATAAAAGATGATATGTTACAATGATAGCCCTGCCTTAAATATGGCTCGAGCATTTGATGTTGAGGAGACGCCTCATTTCATAACCTAACTTTAGTTAACCTAATTATTAATTATTTAATTATTATCTTATTTTATGTTCGTAGCATTGCCACTCTCTTAGAAAGGCTCTGTCCTCAAAGCCTTATAATGTTTCTGCATCATTTTACGTGGTGTCGTAGTTGACAAAACATGTCGATACGAACTGCTAAGTGTAGAGCATAACTTCTGATATGTGGATGGGTCAATCCATCCCAAATTGATTTGTTGCTGACTGTTGGGATTCCCCACTGATCTGTCGTCAAGAGCTTTGATCATATTAGTACCATCGTCTTTCGACATTTCCCACTTTTCAGAATATCGATTTTTATGATTGGGGTGTCGATAGAGAATTTTCACAATGTCATTTTCTTTTACAAGTGTCGTCTTTTGAGCATTGATCTGAGTTGGAAGCTGTATTTTCATCCCTTGAGGTTTTAAGGTTTCATTTTGTATTTTTTCCAACCTGTTTTCTAACTGCATGTTATCATTTTGAAACTTCTTAATCACTTCTATTTGCGATTTTCTGTCATTTTCAGACTTCTTAAGTTGTTCCTTAAGATCTTCATTATGACTTCTGATGCAACTATTTTCTTCTTGCTTCTCTAGAAGTTTTCCTTCAATGTCTTCCGTAGATTGTTCTATCTTCCAGCTATTTTTCAACTTCTTCATTTTTGTGACTACTATCTTGTTATGATTTCTTAGTCTGAAAATTTCTTCAGCATTGTTGGATAATTCTTTATTACTCTTTGCGATCTCTGACTTATGTGTCTTTTTAGAGTCGTCATTTCGTTGTTGAATAACTTTTATCTGTTGTCGACATTGGCCGACCTATGATTCTTGACTTTTTAATTTATGTCGTATCTGCGTTAGTTCTTCATCTTTGTCGCTAATGATTTTGTTCAAGTGTATTATTTATGCTTCGTAATTATTTATTTCCTTCTTTATATCTTGATTTCCTAACCTCTAATTGAATTCATTTTTGGCTTTTAATTCATCAATTTGTGCATACAATTTTTCTATACGCCTTTCCTGGTAAGAGATTTTTATTTCATTGCACCTTTCTTGTAATTCAATTCTTATTTTTGAATTGTTATTTATGTTACGCAATTCTTCATTGTCTTTTTGATAACGTTTTAACTTGGCTTCTAATTCCTCTATTCGTAGTCGCAAACCAAATTCCATGATCTCAACTTCTTCAGAGATAGATAGTATTCAATTTTTTCGATGATAGAAGGTCCTTGGTTTGACTTCTTTGATGATAGATAGCCTCAATTCTTTTAAAAAAGGAGTATTCCTTTGACTTGACTTTGACTTCTTCAATTTTGTCTTCTCTGATGAGCGATGATCTTTTTTTACTTCTTCGATTTGGTCTTCGGCTTCTTTTGACAAGGAGTCTTCCTTTGATTTTGGCTTTCCTTTGTCTTCTTTGGTTTTTGTAACATACCCAAAGCTTCAGGTTAGTACTTAGTGAATTTTTTTTTTTTTTTGAAAATAAAAGTTACCTAATACCCCTAATACATAACCATTTACAGTGATTAATTACCTTCATCAAATAATACATAAGCCATTAGTTAATGCTGCCAAGATTTATAAACAACATCCATAAAAGTAGGTGTATCACTTCCGAATATCCCAGTTAGTATAACAAGCCCTCTAAACTTAACTAACAACTAAATCAAAGTGCGATACAGTAAACAAATGCATTGGTATGGATTCCAATTTACAAACAAAACTCAATTTGTATTATAAGTATATTGCATCGTTTACGTCCATTTAGTAAATATCCTTCATAGTTTGCTTTTATACCTTCTCACTTAACATACAAATCCAAATCATTTTATATACCTTCTCATTAACATATAGATCCAATCCAGAGATAATCAATACAACTATCGAATACTTTTGAATGATCGTCCTTAATAAGCATTTCTTATTTATACATCCATTTTACTTATGATATAAGAAATAGTCCTTTACATATTTAAGAATAAACTAAAGATGGATACATCTAGTTAATCAACCATACAATTTAATCACACATAAGAGCGAGTCCAAATATACACGTGGTTCACCCAGGAGGGGCTACATCCACCAAAGAGAGTCATATCTTATTATTCATCAATATCAAGGGGTACAATATACCATACAATGATTCCTTTCCACTTCTCGGGTCTCTCTTGTAGAGGCAACATAATCAAAACTACCCAAGGTCTAGCTTGGGCAATACCAGGATTTCTTCCCTACTGTTCACAAAGAAGAACACAAATTGCTGCTTACAAAGAAGAACACAATTTTGCCGCTCATAACAATACTATAAACCATAACCCTTCTCATACTTCCTTTTTATAACCATAAGTGTTTCTCACTCATTATTGTGTATCCCAATTCCTACAACTAAGGAATACATTCCACAAAATATAATCCTACCCAACCCATCAATTAGACAATCATTGATGATTACCTTGCTGTTAGCTTTGTATATATTTAATATCTAAGTTGAATTAAAAAGCATACAATATTGTAGAATCCTTTATTTCCTTTCAGGCTCTTTTGGGCCGAAATTAAAAGCATTCATTCCACCCAAAACTTTATAATTGTATATGCATTGAATAATTATCTAAATATTCACATATCTCAAGAGACTAAGACTACTCCTGAAGCTTCCATCTTACATTAACAACTCACTAAAGTTAAAAAAGTATTAGGGAGATGATCGCATATCTTTTATGCGTTATAAAGAGTTAAAATAAGCTCCTATCAACAAAGGGGGTATAGGGAACGCATCTTTGATCTATACAATGCAATACGATGCAGAGTTTACAAACTTATTCTAGAGAGAAGATGCAGAGATCGCATACATTTATACCAAGTCTATCAAAATACACTATGCTAAGTCTATTAGAAGCAAGGATAGATATATATACATCGGTTAACACAAAGATAGAATACCATATGCAGAGATGGTATAGTGTATGTACATCGATCAAGCTAGGATCGATAATATAGGTATATCTATCAAGCTAAAAACAAATAATTATCTTCTTTTAGCCACAACTCTATCAAATAAAAGAGGCAGTAGGAGATCATGTTTCAAGTCTAAAACAAGTAATTGGTTCCACGCTGGTTACATTTAAATAGTTTATTGGTCACACACAGATTGTATATTATCTCTAGGAGGGGTTTGACCGTCTCAAATAGATCTCCACCTTCAATTCAGAAAAAGGACGGTGCTCGTTGGAACTGGAACTTGAAGTTAGGTTTCACTTGACTCTATCAAAAGAAGTGTTCTCTGTCTTTTTATATGCCTATGCAGAAGGAACCGGAATTCCAAAATCTAGAAACAATGCCTCCTTTCCCGGTGGACTTGGATTCAAAAGATTGAGACAAGATCTAAAGAGATCTGTATTTTCTAACCCACACAAAACAGAGTCACCTTCAAAGGCTTGGACTGATCACTATCTGAAGTCGTTGGAGGGTTGAAGAGTTCACAAACTCATTTTAAAAGGTTGAGAAGCAAATCCGCCTCCACTCATCAAACACTAGCAAACTCAAATGGGGATCACGGCTAATTTACCAAGATGAAAGAATTTCGTTTCTTCTCAACATCGATTCCCTTTCCAGCGTACTAGGTTTGATGTTTAAAGACTGGGAATTCTACACCATCCTTCTAAAATCTACTTAAAAGTAGAATACCAACAACTCATACGCAAAGGGGGGGGGTTTCGTACAGACACAAATATCTGATATACGACATTAGTCAGAGATCCCTCAGATCTAAAACAAGAAAACCACATCCAGGAAGATCGAGGAAGGTCGCTAACCTTTGGGTTTGTGAACCAACCAAGGGGAAATGCCTGGGTTGAATGTTCAGATTTCAGGATGTAACAAATTCAACCAAGAAATTGAGCCTGGGGTCGATCAGAGAGATCGCCCAAATTCTCTCCATTACAATATGACAACCACAACCCAGAAACTCAAATCCACGGAACTCTCTGACAGACATGTTTGTCCCCAAATTTCATACATTCAAAAACTAACCAAAGGAGGAAAACGCATAGATATTACTCAAATGACATAGGATCGTCATTCTAATTACAATCAGAGGGATATCAATCGCAGAGATGGCTATTCAACATATTCTATCAGGCAGATGTGATGGAAAGACAGGTTGTTTCTCTTGAACAGATTGCCTCTCTGTCAAGGTGTATGCAAATGCAGAGATCGGTCGACAACAATTGGAATATAGTTTAAGACAGAGATCAACCAACTGGATAGAAATATCACCTTTCTCTAGTTAGGGATTACGATATTAATCGTGTCAATTCAGCATACCAAGATCCATTCCACTTTAACCCATATACTAGACAATGCATAGATCAGAAAGGGATCACTTACCCATTATCGCAAGGATCGTTTACTCACTTTTTATCACTGAAATCGTGTCTCCATTCCCGTCCCTACCGAGATCGCCTTCTAACTATCTCTGTCAAGCAATCCAGACCTTGAGTTTGCTCATCAGGATCGAAAGATAGTGAGACGGCTCCCTTTCATACATTGCATCCTCCATCTATCGCCCTCCTTTCTCCCCTCGCATAGATCGCTTTTCATTCCCGAGACAGGGCCCGCAAATCCTCCGCTTCTATTTTCCCCCCAGCGACAAATGGTAGCTTCAAAATAAACCATGGTGGTAGCCTTGGTGAGTTGTGCTCCACTCAGGGGACAACTCCTAAAAACTCTCCAGAAAAACTACCAGAACCTATGGCCACGTTTGGCATCATAACTCCAAATTTTGAAAATAGGTCGGCAGTTTAGTTTGCCACAAAGTTCACCTCAGTTTTGAAATAATTGGAGCAAGGATGATGGGAACAAGATCCCCCAATATCCGCCTTCTTATAATAACCATATCAAGGACTAGTCGTTCCGTTACTTTGTATGTAACTGCATTATTAAACTAACATCGATTTCTTATAATTGTTCTAATTACTTAATAGTCTCATTTTTAATAAGAAAATAACATTCATACGATTCACTCTTTATTTAGTGAACCTTGCAATCATTTTCCTTACGATACTATATCTCGATATCCTTAAATGCACTTTTGCCATATGCTTTGTATTTATAGTTTTCTAGGTAATGTAGACATATCTTTATTATATATATATGAATCTTGTCATATAAATTTTCTTCATATCTAATTATGTATCTAAATATTTATACTAAAAAAAAATCCTCTTAGGATTACCTTTTCCTCTCAAGGAGGGTATAGAAATATATTAACCTCATGTTTTTATATAACTTGAAATAGTAGTATTATCCAATAGGTACTCCTTTACCTTAAGTAGGATTTATATATATATATATATATAAGCACTTTATCTAAAGGATAGTTGTAGGAGTTTCTTATTGTTTTGTAACAATAATAACTTTATTGGAAAACCTATTTAGGACTTAAAGTTAACTCAGGATTTTGATAACCTAAGACGACACTTATAACTTTTAGGGTTTTACCCGTAAACTCACTCTTCCTCAAGTGCCTGTGGCACTAAGATGATACCTATCATCTATAGTTAGCTTTTGGAAAGCCATCTTGCCCCTCACCTTCTTCTTAGTGACTTCACCTGTCTGGCGCTTAGTTGCGCCCGTCGTTAATTTACAATTACATTTATATAAAAATATAATAAAATAAAGATCAAAATAGGTCATAAAGGAGGGATATCACAGTTTTGATTTTTGCTTTCTTTGATTTGTTTTCTTCAATTTTGTTCTCTTTATATTAGGTTAAATAACCTTTTTTTTTCCAAAAATAATTATTATTTTAATAAAATAATAATAATTATTATTTCAACAATAATTATTATTTTTTTAAAATAATAATAATTATTAATTAATAATAATAATATTATTAATGTCTTATGTAAACTATATATATGGTTTAATATATAGTTTTTTTTCAGATATTAAACAATTATAATAAAACTATTATAATGTTTAAAATTTAAATTCAAGAATAAAATTTAGGGTTTCGTGGAGTTGTGGAGGGAACATGGGTTTGGAGGAAGCTGGAAGTGGAAGTGTATGGGGGTGGGGAAGAGTGTTGGAGCTAGTATGAGGGAAGGCGGGGAGTAGAGGGCGTGCAGATGTGGGAGGGAGCTGGAGATTTCTGAGGTCGGCGCAAGGGTGAGTGTGGGGGAGAGGAGAGGATGCCGGGAGTGGGTGCAAAGCTTGTGGGCGAAGAGAAGAGGGGATGGCATGGACTGGAGGTTGTAGTTGGGAGGAGCAACGCGGGGTGGATGCGCTGGTAGAAGGACACGTGGGGGTGGAGGAGAAGCAGGAGCCGGGGGTGATGGACGTAGGAATGGGTTGGTGGGGAGCTAGATGCGGAGGGGGGATGGTGGGAGGAATGGAGGAGTGCGCAGGCGGGATGGGGTGATGGAGCAACTGTTTGGTGGAGTAGGAGTGCGGATGGATCACAGAGCAGGGTGTGGGAAGATGGGAAGGGGGAAAGGCATGGACGCGGGGATGGGTGAGGGCATGGACGTGGGAGGACGCAGGTGGTGGAGGACACAGGAAGAGAAGGGAGTTCGGCGCAGGAGCAGGGAGAACGTGTGTATACATGGGGTGAGATGGCGCATCAAAGAGTGTGGAGCACTGGTGGTGGCAGGGATAGCAGGGCATCGAAAATGGAGGTAGACAGGAGGAGGATGGCGGTTGGTGGAAGGGCGCATCGAGCAAGGAGATGTGCAGGTGGGGATTGATGAGGAGGAGTGGGAGCAGATGCCTGAAGGGGGATCTGGAGGGAGATGTGAGATGGGAGTAAAATGAGGAGTGATGGAATGTGTAGTACCGGTGTGGTCAAAGACTGTGTAATGCAAGGAATCCTTGAAATAAATCAGACAAGGTTTGAAAAATATTTCCAAGCGCAAGATGAGAGTGGCTTTGATACCAAATGCAACAACCATATCCAGTTGAACTCTTAATACAACCGTATCCAGTGTAATATGCCAGCCCGTATCCGGGTTAAGCTAGCCTGTATCCAGGTCTAGGGAGGAAGATGTTCCATCTTCAAATAAACAGATATATAAATATATAATAATTAATGGATGATAAAATACAATGGATATGACCACTTTAAATATGGTTGGGCCATCCACTACTGAAGAGACATTCCTCTTCATAACTATAATAATAATTAATTACTATTATTAATAGTTTATAACCTATTTATTTACTAATTTATTGTTGTAGCATTTGTAGAACTTTAGTTTAGTAATAAATAGATCACTAACTATGAATTAATCGAATTATAATGTTCACGGTTAAAACTTATTTATATATATATTATCATGTCACAAAAAATTGTTAATCAAGTAATAATGTGGCCGATTATTCAGGAGTACTCTATTATTATTATTATCTTGGAATTTGGAATTTAATAAACATTAATAAAAACTTCTGTCATATTTAATATGGTGACACGGCGGTGGAACCACGTTAATAAATTTAGTTGACTTTTACATATGGTATTAACACCAAGAATTGAAATGGATAATATTTATTAATTAATTGGAAAACAAATTAATTAATTAATAAATGTATTCATGAGTATTAATTAGTAATAAATGAATATTAATCGAGTCTTGATTATGAGTAATGGTTGACTGTGGTGAATGTTAATAGTAAATATATAACATTTTATCTTTTATTAATTATAATTTTGAAACAAGAAATAATATTAAAGTTATGCCGAGAAGGTTGTCGGTTGACAGAGAAATGACTAAGTGCTTATTAAATGAATAAATATTAAACTAATATTATTATTATGGATTGGTTCGAGGGAGCCTGACAGAGTAGATGAGAAGGGGTTGGGACCTCATTAATGGAAGGATAGGGATACTAATGGAGGAGAAGAGTCTAAAAATGAGATATAAGGGGAAGAATGGACATAGAAAGATCATCTTGGAATGTTGGGAGAAAGTGGAAAGCTGCAGATAAGAGCAGAGGGGAAGTGTTGGGGAAATATTTGTTACGGGAATCTGGTTGGGCTTGTAATCAGTTTGGGATCGGGAGTCCAAAGGGAAAAATTTGGAGCTGGGTGGTCGGTGAGACCTCGTCAGTTGGAAGGGAGGTATACTAGGTTGTCTGGCCGGTTGAGTCTCCTAGTTGGGAAGAATTTTGGTTGCAGGACATATGAAAGGGAAAGGACACACGAATGGGAAAGCAGGAGCAAAAAATGGAACATCTAGCTATTTATAAGGTAATGATCGTACATGTATACAATATTTTTCTAACTCTGTAAATTTTCACTTATGCAAGCTATAACTTAAAGAAATATTATTGGAAATTACATGCATATATATGCTGCAGAAAATGAAAACTTGATTGATTTTAGAACAGTGATTAGCACATTTATTTACAGGCAGTAAATGGTATTTATTTATAGGCATGAGAACTAAACAAAACTAGAAAAAAAATTGATGTTATAACAGTAATTAGTACATTTATTTACATGTTGTAAATGTTATTTATTCACAGGCATGAGAACAAAACAAAACAAGAAAACAAAACCAGGATGTAACAATAAAAGCCTTTGATTTTATTTAGAAACTAGGGACCCAAGAACAAGTCCTTACAAAATCCTATAATTTCAAGTGTCACGAGATGTTCAGGTAGCTGGTAGTTATAAACCTCCATTTGTGAAATAATTATATTGGTCTCTTGGAATTGTAGAGGTATGGGTAGCAGGTTCAAAGAAGAAGTACTTAGATAAATGATCATATTTGAAAAGCTACTACCATTATCTTCATATGTTAGATGTCGTGAAAAATCAATGGAAAAATAGTTTAGGTGTAGTAGTAAAAGTTAGATGAGATTCAACAGGAGTATGTATACTATGAGACAATATAATGTTAAAACTGGATTTTTCTCAATATACTAGGCACTGGACTTTTACTTGCCTCATTCATCAAGTCAAAGGTATGAAAACCCATGTTTTAATGTTTATATTCCAGTTCATTACAAGGAAATGGAAGAATGCTAGCAATCCTTTCATGTACTAAAACATTCAAAGTTCACTAGGAATGATATTGTGGTTGGGGATTTCAATGTGGTCTCATCAAACAAAGAGAAGAGGAGGCAGTGTAGTAAGGGATCCCTTCATAGAAAGCATAGAGGACCTTATAGGATATTTCTATATTATTAATGTCAAACCAATAAAATGAAAATACACCTAGACCAATAGGAGATTGGGTCTAGGTCACATAGTAGCCAAGTTAGATTGATTTGTCATTCACAATGATCTCCTTTTGATCAATAACTAGATCACAAATTCTATGATTATTCCTTCAAGTGTATCATACCATAATACCATATTGCTTATATTTCTATAATTTTGGGATCTTTCCCCATTTACTTCATACTTTTCCCTCTCTTCCCCCCACAATCCAAGAGATATGGAAATTATTTCTAAGGTGTGAAGCTAGAATGGAAGATGGAGAGGTTAAAGTGCAAATATTATTGAAGGAAAGGTATATGTGTAGAAAATTACGTAAGCCAAATAGAAAGGAAGATGAGGTGTCATTCCTGAAGTATAAGATTCTTTGGTTAAAATATGGCAACAAAAACACTTCATTTTTACACAAGCAGGCTAAAGAAAGACTATATAAAAACTTAGCTAAAGAAATAAACATTGAATATGGAACATGCTTGATAGCCATAAAATAAGAAGCATGATTTCATTTTGAATTCTTGTATATAGATGAGGAGGATCCTAATCTACATTCCACCTTAGCAATGTTTCATAGAATTCCTTCACTAATCATTAGAGAGGAGAATACAGAGCTAACCAAAGAAATAAAAGTAGAGATCATCAGATCCATTTGGGGCCTAGAACGAGACAAATTTCCAAGTTCATATGTATTTTTCATTCATGCTAGTCCATATCAAAATAGGTTTGAAGTATATACTAGATCATAATTCCCATAAAGAGAATAAGCTTAGTGGAAGCAGAAACCTATCCTTCATAACATTAATCCCCAAAGAAGTCAATTCCTCTTATTTCTCTAGATTCCACCCTATTTTTCTATGTAATTCCTTTTACAAAATTATGAATAACATAATCACAAACAACCTCAAAAATATTATTTTCAAATTATCTATGACAAATAAGGTGGGTTCATGTAAAAAGAAAAATCCTTGACAACATAACTTGGGTTCAAGAGGCAATACACTCTAGAAGAAAAATAAAATAAAAATGGATGATAATCAAGATGGATATGGAAAATACATTTGATTGGGACCTTCTTTCCTATTTGAAGTTCTTAGTAAATTTGGTTTTGATGAATTCTTTGTTCTATGGGTGATATCTTGTGTAGGCTCTTCTTAGATTTCTCCTTTAGTAAATGGAAGGCATATACCATTCTTCAATAGTGAAATAGGATTAAGATGAGAATGCCTCATGGTGGATTCTTTAAGTAGTAATCTAGATTTTGAAAGAGTGTTATGTAGTCTTGAAGGAATCAGTTTTGTAAGGAGAGTATAAAAGATTAACCACTCCTAGTTTATCGATGATAAACTAAATAGTGGGAAAAAACCCCATCTACAACTAGAATATTAGTGCCCACTAGCTATAAATCATTTTTGGAATCTTATAATTCCCATGGATGTCATATTGGTCTTATTTCAAATATTTGACGATGTTAATCTCACTAGTCAATATAATTTTAACTGTCTAGTGAGGAATAACAGGTAAAATCAAATGCATATTGCCACAATGGGGGTCTCAATGGTTGAATCCAATATGTAGGGTGGTTCTTACAAGGTCAAATATGAAATACCTCGTAATTTATGAGTGTTTGGATATGTTAGATCCAACTGACATGATGTAGTAGGTGGGAAAAGGAATTCATAAATTTCTATTGAAAGGTGGGAAACGCAACATAAAAATGTTTCATTTGATTAACAAGAATATTGTGAGATCCCCAAAAGACAATAATGTCCAAGGAATAAAAGACCTAACATTAATGGTATTTTTCTATTGGATCCAAATATCTATGGAAACTTATAACCAAACAATCAGAATTGTGGAAAGAGTTTTTGTTCAAGAAAAAATTCTTTGCTAATAGTAAAAGATGTTTAAATCATCCCTCGGTTGGTGAAAAAGAATCCCTAATATGGAAACCATGTAAAGTGGTAGAACCCTTAATTCAAAGCCAAATAACTTCAATTCTTGGAAATGGAAAGTTGATTAAAATATTGGATGATGGAATTATAGGGAAGCCTTCCCTTAGGCATAACTAAGAGCTTTCAAGGCTAGGAGAGTGGATGATCTTACATGAAATTAAAACTATATATGAATTGTCACTTTAGGATGAGCTAATGAGTGATGCATTTGTTGGAAGCTTCTTTCTTCCCCAATTCATCTTGTCCCCTAGTTGAATTTCCTTCTTTCTCTTCTACAGGGTTATTGTCTATTTGGTTGAGTTCATGCAATATAAATTTGTTGTAGTTGCTACAAGAATACATTGGAATAATCCTCTCTATGTAAAATTGAAGGTTGATAATACATTGGTTGTTAGGGTGTCATCATGTGAGTGTTGGTTCATCCTACATTCATCAATAGTCTTAGCATCATAGCAGACACAATTCAAATCAAGAGCATATCCAATCTCCCATTGCCTTAGTTCCTAAGAAAGAGACAAATGAATACAATTTTTACAGCATTTTGATTGAGGCTTTGTTGAGTTCATATAATACAAATTCATTGTGGTTGGATATTGGTGAATATTTAATAGGCTTGGTTGTAACAATTCATGCATAGTAGTTGATTGGTAATTAGACTTGACATTACAAGGAATCTACGCAAGGAACTAATTGAAAACAAGTCATTACTTTTTTCTTATTGGTGGATGAAGGTAGAGTCATTCTTGTATGAATGTTGGTGATTAAGGATAGATGATCATAAAATCATATGACTGATTTTCATTGCATTGTCAAACAATTTCCTATGTGTATGTTAGATACAGAAAGGAGCTATATAATCAATCTTGAGAAGAGATTGTGAAGAACATATTTCATTTCCATAGAGTATCCATGTTGGTGAAATGAGTGGACTATATTCCCTTCATTTATGGATCGTATTGGTATCAAAGAAAGTTTTCCAAATACCTTGAAGAAACTACCATGTGAAAATATTTGAAGAGGGAGAGGCTAGAAGAGTTTAGAGACTTCAACGGAACAGTCTAAGTGGAAAGCCATTATTGGAGGTAGAAAGATGATGAGATGCAAAAATAACTTGTCAAATGTGAGGAATCCTTCACTACAATGATGTTTGAATTAGACAAGAGCACATTGCAACTCTTCCAATTTGGGGACAAATTCACATAGCTAGATAATTTGCTAGAGGAGAGGTTCATAGAAATGATTGCTTAGATGTAATTAGATTTGGAAGCAAAGGAAGAGTCAATGAAAAATATACAAGAAGTTGTCTAAGAGACTAAGAAAAACCTTTTTTTACACTATGTAAATCAACACCATGATCCTTCCTCAAGACCCCTTTAATGATTTTGAAAGACAGACTTGAGGCATCAATTCCAAGTTATTGAGATGAATGTGGTACAATAGCCAAGAGCTAGGAAAGAAAGGAAAAGGGATTGTCATTCATGTCATGGCTCAACAGAGGACAAAGCATGAAGGACTTGGATTTGGTGGACAAGATGTAAGCATAATTTCAACTCAAACAAACCACCTTTTGTCAAAGAAAGATGAATAATAAAGAAGCCATTTCCACGAAGAGATAGGTATTTGGAAAGAAGTGAGTAGAAATCCACTCAAATATATGTCTAAAGGCTTGGAAGAGGGAAAAAAAGGGATGATTCTACCACCAAATGTTCTCTAGCACTTGAGGTACCAAGCAACCAAGTTGGAAAGCAACATCTTAAACTAAAAAGGTATGACATGGTATCTTTGGTCTATTTCTGTTGCAAGAAAATAGGTCACAAGGATAGCAATCATTGGCATTCTATAATGATCCGTACACACCCAGGTGCACGATGGGGAAAACAGTTCGATTGAATGAATCGATATTGTTATGACATAATCATAATAATAAGCAAAGCAGGAAATACACTACGCACATAAACATACACACATAGACAATATGAAGGAATGCAAACTAATCTCTTCTTTATTTTTACTCTATTACTTCTTGATTATTCTCTCCCTTATATAAAAATATTTTACATGCTTAAATAAAGTGCTGAGAATGCTTGGATTATCTATCCGTTACGTTCAGTTAGAATAGTTTTAGAATTTCAACTATTATGGTTGACTGGAAGACATAGAGACAATCTATCATAGTTCATTATTCGCAAATGTCGACGATGCATGTCGAAGTCGGTGCTTGTAGAAGTTGATGAACTGGTCGAATTCGTTGAGCTTGTCGAAGTCGAATAACTTGTAGAGTCGATGAACTTGTCGAAGTCAATGTTGGCATCCGACAATAATGCCAACTACTGGGTGGATCATATCTCCTTACTTAATAAACAATGGTCCCCATTGTTTGCTTGTATAGATGAGGAAACTTGTTGGTTAGTTCAGTAGCAGAGTACCTTTTTCCTTGTGTTGGGATCTGTCTGACTTTGGACACCTGAAAAAAGGGAATTGTGTTTGTCCTTGTATGGCGTACTCGTCGTCCCACATTGGTGTCACAAGGAAGAGGCTCCTGAACATCTGGATGGATGTCTTCGGGTTTTGCTGTCTGCAATTCGTTCTGTTCCAGCAGTGGTGCATAGTATGGTGGAAGTAGATCCACATTAAATATTGGATGCAGACCTAGGCATGAAGGAATGTCGAGCTGGAAAGCGTTTTCTCCAATATTTTTAAGAATACAGTACGAACCATATCGCAAAGTCTTCAACTTCTCATACGGACCAGTGAAGCGTTACTTATTGAGATGCAACCAAACCTGATCTACAATTTGAAATGAATGATGGATATGATGCTTATCATGTCGGGACTTAGCTTTCACATTATCTCGTTGCAACATTTCATGTGCTTGTTTCAGGATGTCGTGGATTTGATCTCTAAACTTCAATGCTTTGTCAACTTCTCACCGGTTATAGTTGGTATCGTTTGACTGCTTCGAGGAACCAATCAAGTCAATAGGCGTTGAGGGTTGAAATCCATAACAGATCTCAAATGGACTCTTTCCCATAGAGTGATGCTGACCATGATTGTAGTTGTGTTGTATATATGGAATACTTTCATCCCATGTTCATCGATGCTTGTGGTTGTACATATGAAGAATTTGTACTACCAAGCGATTCATAACTTCTGTCTGTCTGTCTGTCTAAGGATGGAAAGCTGTCGAAAAGGAGAGTCTTGTATTGAGCTGTTTCCAGAGAGTCTTCCAAAAGATGCTGACAAATCTAGCACCTCTTTCGTAAATAATGGTTTTCGGTAAATCATAATGTTTCCAGACATGTTCAAAGAAGAGCTGAGTGGTCTGCTGCGCTGTCGTAGTCTTCTTGCATGGAATGAGAAAGGCCATATTGGAAATCATGTCGACTACTACTAAGATCGCGTCATGCTGATGTTTGGTAGTAGGATATCCCCTCAAGTATTCCATAGAAATAGATTCCCATGGTCAACTAGGAATTGGTAAAGGTGTGTACAATCCCTGTCGTCGATTAGGCAGTTTAGCAGTGGCACAAACCACGCATGATCGAATGTACTTGTTGACGTTACTTTTAAGTGAAGGCCAAAAGAAATACTTTTGGAGAATAGCAAGGGTCTTATCTACTCCAAAGTGTCCTATAGTCTTGTTGTAGTGCACGTCCCAAATGAGCTACTGTTGATGCTCACCTGTCGGTACACAAAGCTATCCAAGCTTGTATAGCAAGGTGTTTTTCAAGAAATAGTCGGAGGTCGACAATTTTCGGTCTGAAGTTGTCGATAGACTGATGAAAATTCATTGTCTTCTTGATACAAGTAAGGCCAGGTGGTGGTGTCATAACCCTATGCACTCATCACTATAAGAAGGAGAGTAATGGGTGGTCGACTCAGACAATCAACGGAAGAATTGGCTTTACCTTTCTGATACTTAATTAACAACTGAAATTGTTGTAGGTAATTAATCCACTTGAGTTGTCGAGTTGTTTGTAACTTCGATTGGGACAGAGCGAACTGTAAAGGATTGTGATCAATGAGAATGATCGTCTCCTTGCCAAGAATATAATGTCTCCATTCATTAAGAGCTTGCACAATGGCGTACAGTTCTTTTTCATACATCGAATATCTTCTAACAGTGTCGTTAAAATTTTTGGAATGAAAAGCGACTGGGTGACCTGATTGAGTGATCACTGCGCCCAAGGGATAGTCCGATGCATCCGTCTCAATCTCAAAGGGCTGATGCAAATCAGGTAACACAAGTATTGGAGCAGTACAAATCTTATGTTTGAGCTGCTTGAAATCTTCTTGTTGTGTCAATGTCCATTTGAAGATAGTTTTCCCATTTCCCTTGGTCAATTGATTCAAATGCCAGGCTATGTGATTGAAGCCAAGTATGAATCGTCGATAAAAAATCGCCAAACCACGAAATTTTTTTAGTTCCTGAATGCTTTGAGGAATGGGCCACTCTTTAAGGATTTGCATTTTGTCTGGATCGACGTGAATTCCCGTAGAGTCAATTGCATACCCCAAATATTTGATGTTGTTCATTGCAAAGGAACATTTGTCCATGTTCAGGTAGAGTTGATGTTGTCGGAGAGTGTCGAGGACTTGTTGAAATTGTCCGACATGTTCTTCCCATGATTGACTGAAAATCAATATATTGTCGAGGTAGACAATGACACATTCACCAATGAAAGTTCAAAGAATGTTATCCATATACCGCATGAAGGTCGCAGGTGCATTGGTTAAGCTGAAAGGCATGACTAACCATTCAAACAATCCTTCCTTGGTATTGAAAGCAGTTTTCCATACATCTGCAGGCTCGATTGGAATCTGATGATATCCTGACTTGAGATTGATCTTAGTAAAGAATTTAGTACCTTTCAGACAGTCGATGAGTTCGTCTATTCGCGACAGAGGATATCTATTTTTTTACCGAAATTTTGTTGAGGGACCGGTAGTCGATGCACATGTGCCAAGTCCCATCTTTCTTTGGAACGAGAATGGGTGGACTTCCACAAGGAGAGAAACTGGGTCGGATATGACATTTATTGATAAAATCTTGGATTTGTCTGTGAATCTCTTCATTTTCGATAATGGATCTTTTGTAAACAGATGTATGAGGTAATGAAGAACCAGGAGCAAGTTCAATAACGTGTTTTACCTAGCAATGTAGAGGTACTCTGTATGGCTCTTGGAATTGGTTATGATACTCATCAAGAATATTGTCGATATGCTGCTTCTATTGGGAGTTGCATTGGTTAGTGAGTCGACTGGTTGCTGTAGTCTTCCTAGAAGTAGCTTAATCATGATCAATGTGAAATTATAAGCATGGTTGATGAGCTTCTTCATCTTTTTAGCATATATCATTGCAACCGTTGGTGTAGGTCGTCACTCTAGTATGTCATACCATTGGTTCCTAATTATGACAATCACCTTCTGAGGTCGCGACTGGTAACTTCCATGTTGATCCCATAAGTAAGGTTTCCCAAACAAGGAGTCGGCTACGAAGAGCGATGCCACATCGCAGAGTACTTCATCTTCAAAAGGCTTAATGAAGTAGGTGAGTTTGCATTGTCGGGTGATCCTTAGTTCCTGTCCATCCTTCATCCAACCGATGTTATAAGGCTGAGGATGTGGGGTGGTAACAAGACCTAGTTTCATCACGAGACCTTCAGAAACAAATTTCTTCTGGATACCATTATCCACAATCATATGCAATGGATTTTTTTGAACCTATATATATGTATGGAATAGGTGCTCTCATTCCTCCTCATTGACGATAGTCGAGGCTACTGGTGTAATATACCCAAATAAGTATATTACTATTATTATTAATTAATATAACAATTAGGTTAAATTAGTATTATTGGTCAAAGGGCACCTCTTTTCATGGTGCAACCATTCATAGGTTAGCTACCATATATATAATGGAAGCTATCATTGTAAAAGTCATCAATTCAATTATAAAAATATGTATATTATCTATTAAGATAATCATGTAAGCCTGGTAGCTTACAAGTTGTATCAGAGCTTTAGGCTCTTGCTCGCTCTCGGCATTCATTCATCCTCAGCATCTTCATTCCTCTCACTCTCCATTCCACATCACCCACTCTGTGTGCCATCGCTTTTGCACATTACTCCCATCGTCTCCTTCCACCTCTGTTGCCTCCTCCCCCATCACGAACCATCGCTCCATGCCCACCTCATCTCCAACTCCCATCACACTCGCTCCTACCTCTTCTTCCACCTCTGCTGCCTCCTCTCAATGCTCTCCCGCGCCTCTTCACTCCACCTTGGTTGTGCCCCCATCTCTACACCTTACTCTCACGCTCACGCAGACTCTCGTCATCTCATCCCCCTCTCCTTATCATTGCTCACACTCCTTACCATTCCCCTCCTCCTCACGCAGTCCCCTCCTCATTCCCATACGCTGGTCCATTCCCACTCCAGCGCCCTCCTTAGCCACTCTTGTGGATCTCCTCTCCCACAACTTCCACCCCCTTGCATAGACTCTTCCGCTCCCGCACGTAGACACCAACGCCCTCTGCGTCTCCCACCTCCTCCTTTCTGCAGCTCCTTCCTGTAGCACCCCCACGAGCCACCCCCACGCTTCCTCCTTCTCCACTCCCTTCCTCACTCTCATGCCCACTTCTACTCCCTCTGCTGCTCCTTACCTGCTCACATGTTCCTCAATCCCAACGCCTTGCTCGTCACCATCATCGAGGGCTTCAAAAACCCTAATTTCACCATTGTTCCCTAAAACTCTCCAATACAATTTTCTTTTTATAATAATAATATTATTATAAATAATAATAATTATTATAATCCTTTTAAATCCTAAATTAAATGCAATTTGATTTTTTTTTATAATAATATTATTATGAAAAAAACTATTGAAGGTTATAATAGTTTTTATGCATAATAATATTATTATTTTTATCTAATAATAATAATTAGTATCATTTAAAATTCTTGAAAAAAAAAATTCAAAATTCCTTTTGGAAGATTTTTGAGTTGTAATCATTATGTTTCCATCATTTAGCGAAATCATGTATGGCCAAAAGCCAAAAAAAAGTATCGAATCTAAACTCGACGAAATCGAAAAGAGATGGCTTAAGGAAGAGGAAGAGTACACCAAATTGAAAATGATCGTATTGGAAATACAAGAAGAAAGGAAAGGAAGAATCTCTTGCGACTCCCGATTTCTCAGGTCAAGTAGAGCTGGGAACTGCATCTGTACTCACGACAGAAGAAGGGAATGCAACCATAATGGAAGAAACATTAAATGATATTGATCAGTTAAAGGGAGAAGAATCAGCTACGCCATCTGAATTATCAAGCAAGGAAAAACATGAAGAAACATTAAATGATATTGAGCAGTTAAAGGGAGAAGAATTAGCTACGCCATTTGAATTCTCAAGCAAGGAAAAACATGAAGCAACATTAAATGATATTGATCAAGTAAAACTCAAGACTGCTTTGACACCTATGATGGAACAAGGTACTACAATGACTCCTAAATATTTAAGTAGGGAAGAGTCTGAAGTTGCTACTATAACTAGAAAGGAAGGGACTCCCGAGTTCTCAAGTCAAATAGAGTTGGAAAATGCATATGCACTCACGAAAAAAGAAGGGATTACGACCATAAAGGAAGAAGCTATTGTGACTCCTGAGTTCTCAAGTCAAGTAGAGCTGGAAACTGCATATGCACTCTCAACAGAAAAAGCAACTGCGACTCCCAGTTTCCCAAGTAAAGAGGAACATGGTGCTAAGATGACCCCTAAATATTCAAGTACGAAAGAATCTGAAGTTGCTACTACAACTAGAAAGGAAGGGAAGCCACGTCGACCGCCTCCTTATATTCCTCCACACAAAAGATCCGTGCCACCAGACTCCTAGAGGGTTAACAAAAGAGTCCCCAACTACAAACCTCAAAATACGATACTTAGTCAAAAATATGTACGTCTACCAGAATTTCACTACGGATTCTTACAAGGTAGGGAAGCAAGGTACATTAATACGTCAACTGAAAAATCTATAAAATTGTCTAGTGAAACTCCAGAACAAGGACTTGTTAAGGAAGATGATAATAAGGACGATAAAACAGAAGAGATAGTGGACAAGGATATGAAAGATCAAGATGATATTGACAATCACAATGTGAATATCAATTATAAAGAAAACAATGATGTCATAGGTTGTAATAATAAAACACAAAATACGGTTAAAAATGAAGTCATTATTAACAACAATTATGAAATAAATGAAGTGGTAGAAGAATGTAATGATAACAGCGTTGAAGATAACCTTAATCATGGTAACGGACAAGAACGAAACCCAGAAGTTGTCATGACAAATGGAAAGATGAGCATTCTACTAGTGGTCGCAACTCAAGTTATTCTAGAATCTCAATATCAAAAGGCTCACCGGTTACAACTAAAGATACGCTTTCCAGATAAGGAAGTAAGTACATTATTAGTAATTAATGCTACAGATAAGAAAACGATATCAAAGCATGCAGAAATATCAAAGATCCACATCAAATTAGAAGAGCAAAGGAACACCGTCAGATTAGTAGATTTGAAATATACACCACTTAGTTGTTATGTGTTCATCTACAAAATCATAAGCATGATAAGATTTGAATGGAAATGTGACCAATTATTCCAAGAACTACTAAACACTGGCATAGTTATTCGTGGAAAGAATTCCAGCCGCAACACGCTCATAGAATATTTGTGGTTGAATCTTTTCAGAGCAGGATGACTTGCAATATACCCAAATAAGTATATTACTATTACTATTAATTAATATAACAATTAGGTTAAATTAGTATTATTGGTCAAAGGGCACCTCTTTTCGTGGTGCGACCATTCATAGGTTAGCTACCATATATATAATGGAAGCTATCATTGTAAAAGTCATCAATTCAATTATAAAAATATATATATTATCTATTAAGATAATCATGTAATCCTAGTAGCTTACAGCTGGAGTGGTCGATGTTGATGTCAAAAGGGTCGTTTCCAGGTCAGATTCTACCATAGTTTTTTTGAACAAGTCGGATGTCGACACTTTTTCCAAAAATGTTTTCCGAGATTTGCATTCAGACATATCATGCCATGAAGAATTGTGGTAATCATACCATTTCTCGGTAGGGGTTTTTTGCTACGTTCCCTTTTGTCTTTCTGAGAATGATTTTTTCCATGATCTTGCTTTGGCAGAGTTGGCTGAGAAGATCTTGACTTGTCGAAGTTGGCTGGTGCCTTCCTGTCGGGTGGCTGTCCTGTCGGCTTGGCCGCGAAGTGTGCTTTTCCTTTCTGTTTGGATTCAATCTTACTAGGATAGTGGAATGCATCTGCAAGCATATTGACAGTTAGAAACTCCATCTCCTGTAGAATGTATGGGGACATTACACTGACGTACTTCAGAACAAGCAATTTCTCTTCTTCTTGAACACCAAGTCTAGCCATTAGTCGGTATAACTCGTCGGTGTAACTCTGTACGGACTAGTGTTTCCATTTCCTTCGCTGCTGCCACTTCTTATACTGTTGTTCAATGTACTTGGGTGGGTGGAACTCCTTTCAGGCATATTCGACAAATTTCTTCCATGTCTCTATGGGGTCTCCACTTCTCTCCATATTTGTCGATAGGTTCTCCCACCCTCAGTGCATAGATGTTGATATCTTTAAGGATGCAATTGTGATATTTTAAGTTTCTGAGAGTTGATTCATAGAGTAATAGGGTTCCAATTGTTGTACCCAATTGTCGACGGATTCCACATCAATATTTCTTCTAGATTCAGTATGCCCAAATTCATTTGCACCTTGAATGGACTGATTTTTTCGGATATAGATCTTGTCGGAAATCCTCCTGATCTCGAAGCAAATTGCATGAGAATCTCATTGAACTGGGTGAACATTTCAGTTCATTGTCGAGCCAATGCTTTCTCTATGAGTTGCTCTTTCTCGTTAATTGCATGTCTATTGTTTGTTTCTCCTGCCATCTTTGAAGGTAGTGTCTGCTTGGATTGTTGAGTTTGCGAGCGTGTTTGAACAAGCATAAGTCAGGTAACTTATATGGAAGTGTATACTCACAACTTAAGCACGAACAAAGCTCTGAATGAATGAAGCTCTGTTACCAATGATCCGTACGCGCCCATGTGCACGACGGTGACAACGTTTCGATTGAATGAATCGGTATTGTTATGGAAGAAGCATTATAATAAGAAAATCAAGAAATACACTACACATAGACAATATGTAGGAATGCGAACTAATCTCTTCTTTATTTTCACTCCGTTACTTCTTGATTCTTCTCTCCCTTATATTACAATATTTTACATGCTTAAATAGAGTGTTGAGAATGCTTGGGTTGTCTACCCGTTATGTTCAAATATGAGAGAAGTTAGAACGGTTTCAGAATTTCAACCGTTACGGTTGACTGGAAGATAGAGAGACAATCTAACGTAGTTCATCAGTCGCAAATGTCGACGATGCATGTAGAATTCAGTGCTTGTCGAAGTTGATGAACTGGTCGAAGTCGCTGAGCTTGACGAAATCAAATAACTTGTCAGAGTCTATGAACTTGCCAAAATCGATGTTGGCATCCGCCAATAATTCCAACTGCTGGGTGGATCATATAAGGCCAAGTGTCACATGTAGGAAGCAATATTTCTAGTATTGCAGATTGATTAGACACTAAGAGGCCAAATGTTGGAGGCTCCACTCGAAAATCCATCCCAAAAATCGAACTACCAAGAAGAGAACTTGGAAAGTCAAAGTCAAGGGGAAAGAGGAGTTGCTCGCATGTAGAATCCAAGGTGCAATGATGGTCCAACAACCTATTGCAATAGAGAATATCATATCTATCCATGGGTGATCCAACATGGATCAAAACAATTGAATGGTTGTAAGGCTGAGTACTTGCAACTATAATTTTATAATTAATGAAGTCTAGATAATACATAAAAGACAATAGAATGTAAATTTAAATGAGAGAAACTTGGGGAGGAAAATAATGACTAAAGAAAAATAGAAAATAAAAGTAAGAGATAGTGAAATGGAAACTCAAAAGTCAGAATATTGGCCTTCTCATTACCCCCAATGTCTAATGTGGTTTTTGAATTACCACCAATGTATTTTGACATTTCCATGTTTACATGGTTCTTTGATAGGCACTATATACTTCACATGTATATTAGTAATGGATCCTATGTAATGGGTAAATTTATGTCAAATGATTGTTTAATTCTAGCTACCAAGACACTCCTACCATCCATTTATCCATTATTTGTGACCATGATATCAATGACCATACTAACATAATTATTGCACCTTTCTAGTAAGTTACTACACCGAATCCATTTATTTAGCATATTATAGCTTCTCTCATACTATTAGGAATTTGGTATGTTAGTTTACATCCATTATTTGTGACCATGAGATCACTGACCATACTAGCATAATCATTGCACCTTTCTAGTGAGTTACTATATCGAATCCATTTATTTAACATATAGCTTCTCTCAAACTATTCGAAATTTGGTATGTTAATTTGCATCCACTAGGAATTTGGTATGTTAGTTTACATCCATTATTTGTGACCATGAGATCATTGACCATACTAGCATAATCATTGCACTTTCCTAGTGAGTTACTATACCGAATCCATTCATTTAGCATATCATAGATCCTCTCAAACTATTGGAAATTTGGTATGTTAGTTTGCATCCACTAGGAATTTGGTATGTTAGTTTACATCCAATATTTGTGACCATGAGATCATTGACCATACTAGCATAATCATTGCACCTTTATAGTGAGTTACTATACTGAATCCATTTATTTAGCATATTACAGCTTCTCTCAAACTATTGGAAATTTGGTATGTTAGTTTGCATCCACTAGGAATTTGGTATGTTAGTTTACATCCATTATTTGTGACCATGAGATCATTGACCATGCTAGCATAATCATTGCACCTTTCTAGTGAGTTACTATACCGAATCCATTTATTTAGGCATATTATAGCTTCTCTCAAACTATTGGAAATTTGGTATGTTAGTTTGCATCCACTAGCAATTTGGTATGTTAGTTTACATCCATTATTTGTGACCATGAGATCATTGACTATACTAGCATAATCATTGCACCTTTTTAGTGAGTTACTATACTGAATCCATTTATTTAGCATATTATAGCTTCTCTCAAACTATTGGAAATTTGGTATGTTAGTTTGCATCCATTAAGAATTTGGTATGTTAGTTTACATCCATTATTTGTGACCATGAGATCATTGACCATGCTAGCATAATCATTGCACCTTTCTAGTGAGTCACTATAAGTTATTGGAAATTTGGTATGTTAGTTTGCATCCACTATTGGGTTTTTAATTAGCATGGGCATTTTATTTCCCTTTTAAATTTTATGCAATTAAGAGAACCATGACTATGACTAGCTCTTAGTCTTTCGTCGTACATCCATACGTGGGAAATAAAATATATGAATACATTTTTGGGCGGTTCGCTATAGTGGTTGCTAGGGATTGGCATTGAAACGTTTAAGCTTCTAATGGATTTTTCGTCAGTCTTGTTAAGTGGCATAAGATTAAACGCATTATCTCCAATTCCTTACATCCATCATTAAAGAAAGCAATTGATTGCTCATTGTGTATTAACCACAACTGTTCACACTACCATTTTTGTCAATACCTACTTCATATATATAATTGCAACGAGGAAAAGCTAGTACCACTCGCTGGCTGGCCAATAAGTATCGTTCCTTTTTCAATGCACGATTGAGCATAATGTCCTCACGAGCATAATGTGAATGTATAACTTTTCTAAATTGAAAACTATGAAACATAATGACTATGGAAATACGAAAACTTCTCTTTCATTTCATTAACTTCTGTCGCAATCAAAAGAAAATGTCTCAAAATTAATGATTTCTTTGTTATCACTGTATTTTTTCGTACGATAGCATATCAAGCCTTTCATGAAATGACGCCATGACAAGTGTCTCGACTCTCAACAAGCATATATCCAGAAGGTTGTAGCAAGAGTCTTGAACTTGTACGCAGCCTAAATTTCTTTATTTCCTAGATTTTCGTCAAATGTTCAATACATATTTGACTAAATGCTTGCAAACCAAGTATTTGAAAAAAAGGCCGATTCACATTATGATCGACTCTTTCTTTTGGTAAACACGTTATGTTCCATATTAAATTTATTGTTCATTTTGTTTCAAAAATAATTTAAAATAAAATTCATATGAACTTTAACACGTCTTTCGTATACGATTAACTTCTTTTCAAAACCTCAATGAAGATGGACTTCCGCGCATGACTAAAATTTGAAATCCAATCCATCTGTTAAATGGCGATTTGCCCATCCCTTAGTATCAACAAGTTCCTTGTCGTGACTCTTGAATAAAGAGGGTCGATTTTTAAAGAACAATAACATATTTTCCGTGTACCGAGTCCACGCACATACGGCTTTAGTTAATATACGTCCAATCCATTGCCGGCCATCATACCACCGCGTTCCCACAAATCACGATGAGACTCCACGCTTTTAAAAGCATATACTAGAAAAACTTTGACTTTTTAATAAGATATTGAATATTTTAAGAAAGTTAAAAAAATCTTAATAGATAAAAAAAGGATACGAGTATTGTCAGTAACCCTAGATTAAAATAAATAATATAAAATAATAAAAAGATAGACTTCCGTGTAGAATTAAAATTTGAAATCCAATCCACCTGTGTTACAATGGTTTTAAGCATTTTATGGAAATTTTGATACGCGTAAAACATGGATTTTAACCTTTGCTGATCAAATTCCATCCCCAAGTACCCACAAGTTCCTTGTCGTGAATAACCGTAGGTCGATTTTCCAAGATTTCCTGTAGGACTTAGGGGAGCTGTGTATAAGGGCTAACTAAAAAGTCCTATGAATCGTATAGTAATTTTTACCAAATTGTTATTTTCTGGATTTTAATTTTAATAATTGGGATTGCTTGTTATAAACTAATTACCTAATTTTAAAACTATTCAAATCATCAAAATTATACTCCAAATTACAATTTTGACAAAAATTACTTTACCACATTCCAGTCTACCACATTCCAGCCCGTCAGTGGATCAAGTGGATCAAGGTGTTTTAGTTAGTCCTTATACAGCTCCTTACAACGCGAACGTACGGTTTACATATTATACGACCGATCGAAAGCCGGCCATTACACCACCGCGTCATCATGTGCGATCACCATTAACTTGTTATGCGTCCGAGTTCGCCTATAAGTGGGGCACAGATCTCTAGAACGCCCAACAATCTTACAAAAACTGCAACGATGGAAAAGACGGGTTGCGCCAAATGGGCCATTTGGATGTTGTTGATGCTGTTGAGTTTATCGTCTGTGATTGTCATTGCTCAACCAGGTATTATTCAACATTCTAAGACAATTTTGAGCGATCATACTTACAGTTTTTAAGCGGTGTTTCCTTCCTCTTGATCATTGAATTGTGTTCTTGTGGTGCTGATCATTTAGTGTTGATATTCCTTGCTTAATAAGATATTCTTTGATCATTTAATTGAATTTTGGGGTCTCAGGATTTCTGAGTATATCTTGCGGAGCCAAAAGAAATCACACTGACGAAAACAACATAACATGGGTCACTGATGATAATTATATACAAGTAGGTGAGAGAGCCAACATAGGGGACGCCTCTCAACAAGCCTACGGTTCTTACTTACATACTTTACGCTTCTTTCCAAAGCCTCTCAACAAATCTTGCTATCAGTTACCTGTGACGCCCAATGTGCCTTACCTCTTACGATTATGGTTTGCCATTGGTAATTACAGTTGGTAATTACAGTGGATTCCAAAAATTCCCCGACTTCGCTATCTCTGTTGAAACACCCGGTATGTTGTTCAATGGAGGGGGAGCAGCAAAAACTAAAAGGCCATCAGGTTTTGAGTTGATTTTTGTTAGTTCTGGCAGAATGTTGTATATTTGTTTGACCAGAACCTCTGAAAGTGATGATCCCTTTATCTCTGCTATCGAGTTGAGAACCCTCCAAAAGGGCATGTATAGCCAGGCTAAACCAGGAACAGCGTTGTGGATATTAGCAAGGAGAGATCTTGGTGGAAATTCGTTGCTTCGGTGAGCATTTTGAGCTATATGTTTTACCTACTGAACTCCATGCGTAATAGACCAGTACTAGTGTTAATCACATTCAGTACAATCAAACAGAATCTCTATTTTGACATAGTAAGATGATAAAATATTGAAATAGAAGTCTTTAGAGGTCTGTTCAAGAATTCAATCTTTTATACAAATTCTTCATCTAATTTCAAACTCCGTTCTCTCTTCTTTTAACTAGTTTTTGTGTTTCTCTTTATTGGTTTCTTATGAATGTTACAAGGCTTATATGACATTAATGAGGAAACCTTCCACGCTGATACCGGATATGGTGTGGTGTGTGTGTGTGTGAAGGTCAATATTGATACAGTGCTCATGTTTCGTTGTGCAGTTGTGATATTATGTTTTTGTTAATGATTCAACTGAATAACTTTGAATGGTGATTTAAGCAGGTATCCTCTAGACAACTTTGACCGCGTCTGGCATGTAGATATCGATAATTCGAGTCCTGTACGGAATGTAAGCTCTCATGAGTCCATTTCATCAAACAACACCAAAGACTTTGCTCCAAATGCTGTCATCCAAACGGCCTGGGTTATGAACGTGGACAGCTTTCCATTCACTTTAGGAACAAGCTATGGACAGAAAACGTTACTGCTGCTATATTTTGCAGAGATCGAGAAGCTAAATATATCTGAAACGAGATCTTTTTACGTCACAATGCATGGAGAAAGACGATCTGATATCATTACTCTGTTGCCAAATCACCCTACCGTAGAGCTAACAATCCACTTGGAGGAATCAGATGAAACAGATGACTTGAAATTTTACCTCGTTAAGGCTACTAACTCAATCAGTCGTCCGATAATTAACGCTTATGAGCACTATTTGTTAATTGATACTGAACGGGAAACATATTCACCCGATAGTAAGTGCCCTTACTGGATTTTTCATCCTGAAATTACTGATATTATAATTAAATCTCTAATCAGATCGTACTTAAACTGCAGTTGAAGCTATTGACGCCATCAAAAGCAGGTTTGGGATAAAAGAGTGGATTTCGGATCCTTGCTTTTTGCTCCCGTGGAGTGGAATTAGCTGTGATGATGGATCTTTAGACATAAGGATTTCGGAAATGTAAGTTTACTTATTTGATTTGTTCACAGTTTACTACTAAATTCGAAAACCGAGGACATAAATATGGATCTTACCAGCTTACAATAATCCTATTTTTGCAAGAAATTTGTCGAGAAAGAATTTGGAAGGATCGATCCCTACAAATATTGGACAGTTGACCGCATTAATTAATGTGTAAGCAAAAACTCTTATCTGCGTTTTCCCTATATAAAGTGATGTGTCAAATATAAAATGACTTCTTGTTCAGGTTGTAGTGAAAATAATTATAAGCTAGGGTTGAATTGCAGGGGAACACTATTGATCTTTTGTTAAAAGTATTGCCCGTTCACATCTCTCCTCTCTCACCCGTGATCATGAAAAATATAGTGTAATTCTGTGGCTTGGTATAGTTTTTTTCAATTATACACTGATAGTGGCATTTATCCATTCCGATTGAAATTAGCAGGACACTAGACAGTAATCATCTCATCGGAAACTTGCCAAATTTTTCCAGGCTCATCATGTTAGAGAGATTGTAAGTACTTTCTTACAAACATAAACGCTCACTTTGTAGTCTATTATTCTTGAGTCAGTTTGATCGTCATTTTACAAAGATAACTCCAGCTATTTTCTTCGCTTGTTGTGCACACTGCAGACATCTACAAAATAACCACTTGAGCGGCAGTGTTCCAGATTGGCTATCTGAACTCAAAAACCTTAAAGAGTTGTATGTCTCTCTAGCCAGGTTCAGATAGTTTTCAAAATCAAAACGATTTTTTTAATACTAATACAGTATAACAATCATTCTTATCATTATCACAGGTTTATAGAGAACAACAATTTCAGCGGTGTAATTCCTGCACAACTTCTTAACAAGCCTTCATTGAAATTCAAGTAATTTAATACCTTAATTGTTATTTCTTGTATTGATCGTAAATGTCTTTCTAATCTGTTGAAATTCTAGTGTTTTCGTTAAAATTTTCTTTACTTTAATATGTTATTTACTGGCAACGCTTAAGGAATGCTACAGAAAATTTATGTTAACACCCAAGTGGTTGAAATTTTATATAATTTGATCCCAAGAAGTTCATAAGTTCACTGATAATCTCTTTGTTTGCTGTATTGCAGATACTCTGGCAACAACTACCTTTGCACGCGTATGCACAGGGGGAAATGTATCAAAGAAGTTCAAGAAATCAGAAATAACGCAAGAAAGGGCAAAGTGAATGTTATCATTGGAGTAACGATAAGCGCAGGTTTAACAATCTCTGTGGCGTTGGTGGTGGCTATTGCTGTACATCGGAAGAAATTAAGGACAAAAAAGCGTCTCAGTGAAGGTTAGAAGTAGTTTGAATTGTAACTGGAATATCCTGATACTTGGAAATAGTTTGAATATTATCTCGAATATTGTAATGCAACATATCGTGGGAGTCTCCCCTGTGAAATTAAGACTTGTTTAATAAAACCTAGTAAATTTGTGTGGATTGCAGGTAACCCGATTACGATGCCGGATCGAACCATATCCCGTGCCTTTACTCTAGAAGAGATGATTGAAGCCACGCAAAACTTTAGTCGGAAGATTGGGCAAGGTGGCTTTGGATCTGTGTATTTCGGTAAATTGCCAGATGGAAAGGATATAGCTGTTAAGGTGCTCTCATCGTTCACCAGACAAGGGGTTTATCAATTCCAGAATGAGGTAATTCTGATACTCTTAAACCATGCAATATTGACATGGACACTTCACCACTCATAAGTAACAATAAACAAAACGACGTGTGCTTCACTTCATTAATAGGTTGGCCTTAATCATTAAGTTCATATATCTTGTCGTGATAGTGTAATGAATCTTGATTAACAGGTGGATCTTCTTTCAAGGGTGCATCATAAGAAGTTGGTATCGTTACTCGGCTACTGTAATGAGTCCAGAGAACTTATGCTTATCTACGAGCACATGTCTGGAGGGTCTTTACAAGATCGTCTTTATGGTAAATATTTTAATCATTAATATAGTGAGAGATGACCAGAAGCATATATTTAATTATAAGTTTGTTTTCCAGGTAAGAACCTGGAAGATTGCTACCTAAATTGGAAAGCACGGCTCAAAATAGCATTCCATGCAGCCCAAGGTAACTGTTTAAATATCATTTTATATGTATTTGAATTTTGATAACAATGAAATGATTCGATTCTATGAGGAATCATGTGTAACCATATTTCGCTTGTGATGCGAGTTCTATTTGAAGGACTGGAATATTTGCACGTGGGTTGCACACCAAAGATAATTCACAGGGATGTCAAGAGCGCTAACATCCTTATGGACAGCAATTTAAATGGAAAACTTGCAGATTTCGGTCTCTCAAAGCTGACAATTGAGGGGGAGGGGGAGGTTACTCATGTTACCACTATGGTGAAAGGAACTCCAGGATATCTAGATCCAGAGTAAATTATCATACATATAGCTTGCAGTCTCTTTGCAATATTGTTAACGTTGAATTATTGAAGTCACTGCAAAATTTTGCAGGTATTTTCGCACTCACCAGTTGACGGAAAAGAGTGATGTCTATAGTTTCGGAGTGGTTCTGTTAGAGATCGTATGCGGGAGACCACCCATAATTGCAAATTTATCTGACGAGGAACTTAACCTCATTCAATGGGTAAGAATTGGAATGTATTTTCATATAATTAGTCTTTCAAAAAATGCAAGATTAACAAGATAATATGATTTTCAAGTGCATTTCTTGTGCTACAAACTAACGATAATTAAATTTGGACGAATTTAAAAGGTGACATCTTATATGGAGAGGAACGAAAATCCGGGCGAAATAGAAGAAATCGTAGATAAGAGGTTGGGTGGAAGCTACGACATGAAATCCATGATCTGTATTGTCGAAGTAGCGCTTCAATGTGTGGAACCGAAACCAGCCTACAGACCGACAACTAGTGAGGTCGTGAAAAAGATAAGAGAAGCCATCGTACATGAAAATGAAAATGGGAACAGTTCTCCGCTTCCAAATTCAGAGCGGATTGGTGCCGAATACGGAGATTCATGCGTGGAAACGAGTGGAGCCAAAGATATGGAGTGGGCTGACAACAGCTCCAACCTTCCCTGTGTAGGAAGATGAGTTCAAACTTTAAAAGATGCCAAAGAGATTCAGGATTCATATTTATTTTCGTACAGACTTGGCCAGCCAGCCAGCGAGAGAGAGAAATTGCAATTATATATATGACGTAATATTTCAATGAACAATTATAATTTTTATAGAAAATGGATGGATATATATATTTTTTCAAATCCAGGAATTCTTCCACTATGAAGGATGGGTATATAATCTCGCCTCGAGTCAAATTAAATTTGGACAAATCACCGTTGTGGAAAAGTGGTATCACCCATCTTTAACTCTCATCATAAGATTTGAACCTAAACTCCTATTAATCCCTATTATGAGTAAAGTTGTTAATTACACATAATATATATTACTTTATTTACGGATTTATTATCTTAATAAACTTTTTTTATTTAAACTTTATAATTAACTAGCACAGCTATTTAATTTATGACAGGTGAATATTATTAATCCCTATAAGTAAAGTTGTTAATTACACATAATATATATTACTTTATTTACGGATTTATTATCTTAATAAATTTTTTTATTTAAACTTTATAATTAAGGATCACAGCTATTTAATTTATGACAGGTGAATATTAAGATACCATAAATTAAATGCCATGCTGTGACCTTTTAGTTAAATTAATTGTTTACAATAAAATCAATATAGTTACAATTACATGTTGTTGTTAAACATTTAAAAATAACAATTTATTAACTTTAATTTTTAACATTTTTTTTTTTTTAAATTTTCAAAATTTCTATAATAATATAATTCGATCCCCTACACAGACTTAGATGGAACGTCGTTATCTTATTTAATTTTATTTTTTATCAAATAAAAATAATTCAAAAAGAAATAAAAAATAAATGATATTCTATTAAGTATTTACAGTTCTTCAATGCCTTTCATTTTGAAACATAGTAATAAGATTCATGAAATTTACATATAAAAAGAAATAAATACAAAAATAAATAAATACAAAAATAAATAAATAAGTATGGAAAAAGAATTTAGTACTATTAAAATATAAAAGTAATTATTTTATAAATATAAAAATATTTATATTTTAAATTTTAAATTTTTAAAAATATATGTAAATGTGTTAAATTTTTTTAAATAACATTAGTTTTAGCACAATTATATATTAAACAAGATGATATATAAATTTTAATTCTAAGTTCAAAATTTTGGCTTATGACTTGAATGCATTTTTTCTTTTCTTTTTTAATGGTTGATTAAGTATGACTTTAATTTTCATTCAAAAAATGACATGGTGACCATCTTTACTTTGTATGGTTCTAGTTTATATTTATTTATATGAAAAAAAAAACAAGTTGAAGATTCATGAATTTGGCCATTGTTTTGTGATAGTAAAGTTTCTAATAGTATGCTTTATCATTGGTTATGATGCTATTCTACTTTCACTCTTATATAAACTATTAATGAAGAATTGATCTATTAAAAGTTAATTATAGCTCATTCCACTCTTATATTAGCAATTAAATTTTAATAAATAATGTTGAAGTTCAAACATTTAAATATATTTCAATGTATCTAACTTAACATTTCCTTAAGCTTTAAAATTTTAGAATTGTAAATAATATTTGTCATATTTCAAATTTCCACACACCAAAGTCCCAATATTATTGAAACTTGCTACTATGCTTTGAAACAATCATCCTCTAGTTTATGAAAGAAGATAGAAGATAGACATGGACATGAACACACCGTATCTAGTCACTTCAATGGAGGGAGAGAGGGGCAATACCCAAACTCCATTGATCGAAAATCTTGAGTCATTGACACAATCTATGTAATTTTTATTTCGATAAGGAATTGGTCTTCCAACAACACTAGCTTTCACGGCGAATTAGTGCCGAATGGTGCTTCTTAGCTTCTAATATATTCTTCCTAGCTATTTTGGCACAATCAAAGGTTAGACACCTTCACGAGTAATAAGAATTTCTTTGATTCAATATGTTCCAGAAACATATGGAATTAAAAGGCACGTGCAAAAGAAAAGAACACATCAATATCTCTTCCTCTCGCTTCAATGATTTTCTGCTAGCCGAATTGTCTGTTGACCCAATTCACTATACATAAGCTACAATGGCCCGAGGTTTGCATATTAAAACCCTAAGGATAATGATAAATCTCTAGCAAGAGAGTTGAATGAGAATAAGAAAATTATTTTTATGGAAAGAACGATTTCCCAATGCGAAGAGAATAAGTATTGAGTTCACAATGGATTGAAACCACTAGACTTTTCACTTATACATGATTCTTCTCAAATCAAACATAGAAAATTCAGTAAGGGATCTAAGACAATACAAGTAAGGAGAGGACTTATTTTTAATGTTCAATGAGAAAATCTCATTGTTGGAAACATAATCATCAACGTTATGGTATATTATAATTTATTATTATTATTATCCACATGAAGAGTCATATGTTAGGAAGATTCATCATGGAGTACAAGATAACTTTTGGAATATGAAACTAAGGATCATATCTAAATGCACTTATATGTGATTCATATTAGTGAAATACAATTCATGCTTAGCTTTATCAAAATTCAACTTCGCAGTGGTATTGAATCCCTTTAGTTCTTCAGGCATGAAGGAAGATATGCTAGTTATCTATGAGAATTCTTTGTTGGGCGAATTGAGAGAAGGTTGAAGTCCTTGCTAGGTGAATTCCTTCACAAGGTAGTTTTCCCTTCTAACAACTAGCTACTATCCTCCTTTACATTCCTATTTTTTCTCTAAGATTGATGGTTTCTATTCCAAAGATGTTACACTAATATAGGGAGTTGCTAAATCAAAACTTTGAAGGTTTGAATTGTTGGCCACGTTATTCTTCTTAATCAACATTTTTCCTCCATTGTTGAGCATTTATTTCTTGAAGAAAATCATTTTTCTCAGTGTCAAAATGTTCCTCATGTAATACCCCCAATTTTGACATAGAATGTATTTAATCAAAATTATGTAAATGATGTAAATATGCTAGTGTGGATTCCTAGTAGATATCTCCCTTCTCTCTTTGAATCCAACTTCTTCTCTATTCTCCCATCTATGTAGTATGAAACAATTTTGTTCTTTTACTCCTGGAATATATATTTTTTCATTTTCTTTCTCGAATATACAATATTCATTTGTTGCATCAACATCATCTTTATGCTCCACAGATACCAATGTACATGTAGGATGAGTATACTAAATGAGAAGTAGTGAATCTTTTTCAACTTAATCAAACTCCTTTGTTCCATAATATAGAGTCACTAAACCACAAGATTGCACAGAGAATCGACATGAAATCCGTGTAATATTTCCCGATGCCATGTACTCTCAAAATTGTTGAATATTGCACCCTCTAAGTTTGCATTTACTTAATTTTTTTTCTATTAGGATTCCCTTCTCCAATATTCCATCATAGTTCATTTCAAGGAGAAAGGAAAACAAATTTTTTGTAGCGCTACCAACTTGGAAGAGATGCTTGAAGCTGGGTTTAGGTACAAAATAAAGGAACTTATTTTTCCTTGGAACATTTGTTTTCATTTCAATTTCAATTGAAGACATTTTAGTACATTGTTTCAAAAAAAGATCACTCATCCAGGGGGAATGACTCTTTTCATAGGTAGAATCTAAATAAGTGATGTATATATTTAGTAGGGTTTGTAATTCCCTTCCTTTGATGGGATTTTCAATTGAATATATTGAGGTAAAATTGGGTTTTATATGCAATTACTATATACCAACATCCATGTTATTTTTAGCCTAGCCACCCTTTTCATGTATGTGCTATGATCATTTCAGCTGAATGTGCAATCACTACTTATTTTAAGGTTAAAACATATGCAATGGGTGGCCAAATTTCAAATATTATTTTGACAAGAGGTTTGATGGTTTCAATCTATAACATAAACCAATCTTGTCAATGGCCAACGTATTCAAATTTGTGACTAGTATTACTTAATTCCATTTTCTTAGCATTTGAGGTGCAAGAGTTTTTAATTTAAACAGTCTTGAATATGTACACATATTTAACATATTTTATATTTGGGTTTTTCAATGACACGATATGGATCATCCATTTATTCATTGACTAAGTATGGAATAAAATAACCTGCAATTTCATTGTCTATAATTTATTATTATTATTACTTTATTTCAAGTTTAATGCATGTTTTAGAGTTCCAATTTTAACATTGTTGATACCACTAAATTATTGATTGCAGTGGTGGTATAACAATGCTCAATATAGCTGTTCCCACTTGTGGGACATCAATGGGTCTTAGCCTCTTCTCACCTACTATTGCAAATGTTGCAAGATCTTTATTTATAAATATGCGGCTTCTACTGGCATTGACATCCTTGCTTTTCGTTATAATAATATTCTCTGAACATCTTTAGATTTCAAATATTGATTAATAATCCTATCAACTTAGTAGTTCGTCCCAGTAGATGAAAATCATCATCAACTACTAAAGCATAAGGTTGCTATGGATGCATATTTTGAATTTTTTTTGTGGCAATGCAACATTGCGAGAGTATTACAGGATCATAAAAATCCAATATTTCCTTGCTAAGTTTTTTTACAGTGCCCATTTATTTAAATTCAAATCATTATTTATTCAAACAAAAACATTTATTTCGAAATAACGCATCAAAACATCTACTTCATATTCCTTGAGTTGTTTCTCTTTAACCTCATAGAAACAAAACCCAGACACCTAGAAATAGAATCATTCACAACAACCAATTTACACATCAACATGTTATTACTTGCAAGTAGACATGAACAATGAAATACTTCCTTTTCCCTCATAAATCACCAAGGGAACTTGATTCTTCAAATTTCCAATCAAATTATGGCTTCTATGAGTAGTAGAGTAAACAATCTTTCCATTGTTCCTAGTACCATAGACCACTCTTCACTCTTTCTATAGAGTGAAATCCTACATAAGATCTAATACCTTATGAAATATATGCACATAATATAGATAACAATAAACACAAGAATCGTGCATAAGATTAACCTTGGAAATCCTTTATCAAGAAAACCAACCTCAAAAATACATTTATTACCTTGGCTAATCTTGCCAAGCTAACACTTCAGGTACTCTACTATGGAGTATACCAAGTCTTAGATAGGATTCAACATAAATGAATACTATGGGATACCTAACACTTTATACCTATAAACTATTGATGGTAAACTCATCACTAGTCAAATCAAGGTTAACCTAACCACTCTTGATAGAGTCCAAATTAACCTAACACTTCCATATCTTGGAAATCCATTCTCTTAAGAGATAAAACTTCACAAGCCATTGAATTTTGTGTCACATGGAAATCTATAAAAATCAAAGTGATTTTCTTTATATGGAAGAAATAATATGATGTTAGGTTTAATATGTTGTAACTTACTAAATCTTTTTCCTCATATGAGAGCATGCTAATTTGTGTTAATCTTTTCATAAAAAGTATTTTGAAAATGAAAATGGCTAGGTTGAAGTGGATATGATGCACCTACATTAGTTACTAGAATATTTATGAAGGTATTTCCTTGCACCATATCAAGGAGTCACCATTTGAGTATCCACTCTATTCAACCTATTTAGAAAGGTCACATAAACCATCCTACACAATTGGTAGGATTTTTCATAAGAGAAGGAAATGCTACCATAAATGAGCCTTCCCTACCACAAAAACATGCCACTTTTTTTTTAGCTTACATTCCTATTTATGATATTATTAAGTCTTTAGAGCATCTTGTGCAAGCTAATGATGACTCCCTAATTAAACTAATGATGAATAGGGGATAGCCACACAATCCCTCAATAAAGAGTGGTTTAGATACATCCGGACTCTAGTGAGAAAGATCTGTGAGTTTCACAAGTTATCAAAATGTTCAAAGTTTTATCAAAAAGCACATGGATACTACGAATTTCTCATATGGATCACACGTCTTGGAAGAATCAATTTTTCCTCCACCAATGGATGGTATTCATACAAATATTTTTATTTTTTGAACCATCGAACTTGGGAAACTCTCTGAATAGTGTCATAGCCACACAACTGATCAATAAACCATGGGTCAAGACCAACCTGAATGTTGGATGTGAGAATGATATGTCTAGTGGGAGTAGAATTGTCACCATGGTTGCACAAGGCCTTGTCAGTAGTAGCATACCTCCCTCATAGGGATTCGAACTTGGGCTTCCATCAAGTTAGCCATAAGGCCCCATCGCTGGCTCACACCCTCAACCCCTATATACATGCAAATATTGTGTATCAAGTATGAGTCTAATGAAAACTTCAAGTGTAGGAGTATATGAGGACTCTAATGAATAGGATTCAAATCCAATTAAAAGGAAAGCTTAAATTTTTCTTTCCTAAAGACATGTGGGCATTATGTCATCATACTGAAAGTTTAGATTTTGCTTGCATAGGCATAGAGCTCTGCAGATCGATATAACTAGTAAAGTCTACAAAGGTATACATACACTACCCCCTCCAGATTTGAACCTATAACCTCCTAGGAGGAAACACATGTTCTTAACTGCTAAGCCCATGTTCTAATACAATTCATATATATCAATGCTACACATGGACACAATAATAATGTTTATTCTTCTGGCTCATATTCTGCTTTTTTCACTAAACTCTTCTAATTTTTGAATTGTGATCTATATGATCAGGTATATCTCTATTTTGGGTAGATGCTTGATAATAGCAAGCTTTTGTAATGGTCGATCTCATCTGGATGATAGATAGACTTAGATGTACATATTTTGCTTTTAATTTTACTGTTTGGACGCTGAAAGTCTTGATCTGGAAAGGAACAACACTGCATTTATACTTTTTGATTTCCTCGAAATAACAAAAGTCCTTTTTTTTCCTTGAAAAAAAATAAAATCAAAATTGCACGACTCATTCTAGCACACTTTTGATACTCCGAGGAGGATACATTAATACATTGATACTTCTTAGAAGAGATTAGGTCTTTTCCACCATTCAATCCATTTTTGAGGATTCTACAAAAAGCCAAGGGTGTGAATATTGGGTACACTTTGTTTCTTACAAATTTAAATCTGTTGGAAAACTTGATTTTTTATCAAAACATGTTTGGAAGGGACTCTCACGCCGCTGAAGAATTCAAAGAAATGGTACCAAGTTGGCAGTACTCGGAGGAAAGCCTAACCTGGTTGACTACTTTTCTTTTCTGCGAATTTTTGACCCTCAAGGCATCATCAGCGATGTAACCAAATACATGGGTATTGGTTTTGGGTTGTTGGATAGATCCATAGAGGCTCGACTTCAAAGTGGAAAAGAGGGAAGGACTGAGCACATCGTGCCAAAGTAAAAGACTTTCTGGACATTTTGCTCGAATACAGAAGCGAGAGCGGAGAAACATTCACCAAGAAATACATTATCACCTTTATATTTGTAACTCTACTTCTTCACTATTGAAATCTATTTAGTTTAGTTAGTTTAAGATCGATTAAAAGAAAATCAATCTAAATTTGTTGTGACTGATGATGTGTAGGACTTGTTATTAGCGGGTAGCGAATCGACTAGTTTAACGGTTGAATGGGAAATAGCGAAGACCATTCACAATCCTTGGATAATGAAGAAAGCTCGGACAGAATTGGAGGAAGTGATCGGAAAAGCTAGAAGAGTTGAGGAAAGTGATATCGATCGCCTGCCTTATCTTCACGCAGTGGTGAGAGAAGTGTTTTGTTTGCACCCGCTAGCCCTTCTGCTAATCCTTCACAGAGCAGAGAGTAGGTATGATGTAGCAGGGTACATGATACCCAAAGACACGCAAGTGCTGGTAAATATATGGGAAATAGGAAGACACCCAACTATCTGGAATGAGCCATTAGAGTTCAATCCTGAAAGATTTATGGAGTCTGAGTTGGAATATGACAGCCAAAACTTTGAACTGATTCCATTCAGAGTAGGAAGGATAATTTCGCTTCTAATTTGGCTCATAGGATGGTTTACGCAGTCGTAGCTTCTCTATCAATGATTATTTGAGCTCATATTGGATGCGTTATTTCGAAATAGCTCAAGGAATAAGAAATAGATTGAGGTTAGTTCAAGACTCGGGCTGCTGTCTGATTTTGGAAGGCACCCATTATTTCTTTCCTCTGCGTCTTTCTACTGAGAACCAAGGTCTTTAGATCGAACTTGCTAGGGTTGTGTCTTCTCCTGCGGCACCGTAGGTAAAGAACCCCCTTCCCATGGAATTTCCAGAAAAGTTTCCAACTACATGATTATTTATGTAGGAGGATCGAATTACTGCATTGCGAAAGGAGGGAGCTGCTCCCTCTTGACAACGCAACCATGAGGCCGAGATCATTACGAAAGGAGGGAGCCGCTCCCTCCTGACAACAAAACCATGAGGCCCAGAACCAGACACCAGATCTTGGAAATGCATGACAGCCAGGGTTTTCCTCCAAGCTCCCAACAATAGATCATTCTAGTAGTCATGCTTAATCCTTTTGTGAGAAGACTGATTTTCATTTCTCCAACTATATATTAATATTAACCTATATATAACATATCATATATATTGATTACATTAAGATATATAACTATAATACATTAATATTACAAACTAATTATAATACAATAACTATATATTATTAAATCGAGGTTTCAAGGTTTTATTAGTTTAGTTATTACATCGAGAGTATTTATAAGGTGATTTATAGTCAAGTTGATGGAGGAGGCTAAATATCATGAAGCATTATTCTCTATTAAGTTATTTGATGAAATCTGACAACAGATATATAAATTGCAATCTGAGAATGAATTTTACGATATTGTAAATTTTAACACTGTAGATGGATTCAAAGGGTCTCTTAATCCATATGGAGCATTTACGATATCTTAAAAATTCATTCTCAAAATTGCAATTATCCATTGTTAAAATTTACAAAATTATAATAATTGTATTAAAATTGTAATAATTGTATGCATTCAGAGAAGAGGGTCTTTGAATCCATCTAGAGCATTAAAATTTAAGAAATTGTAAAATTTTATTGTCAAAATTGCAATATGGATTTAGATACCCCTAGATTGAGAGACCCTTTAAAAGGGGTGTTAAACTTTACGAAATTGTAATAAAATTATTACAATTTTGTAAATTTTAACAATAGATACCTTATATAATTGTTAACTTAGAGTGTATAGTCATATTTTTTTTATCCCATGACTAAATTATTCATATTTTTTATCAAGTGGCTAAATTAGTCATTTTTAATTATGATCACATAAAATTGCTCAAATTTGGTCATATTTCACTTAAAAACATTGTGGTGACCAACGTTTCTGGTGGTTTAGTCATTTATTTCACTTGGTGACCAACTTTTTTCATGCCTAGTCATTTATCATCCATTTTTCTACTAGTGAAAGTTCTCTTATCGACAAAGTAATCTCCACATGGATCGTCATCACATGCTTTAATATGACAAATACCTAATATTGTCATACACATTGTCGGATAATCATATATGGCCATGCATGAAATAGGTCTCCTTCGATCCATGAATATGTGGTACTTAGTCTGGAAATCTTGTACTTCTTCGTAGGTGAGAGATGTTGTGGTAACTTTCTTGTATCCAAGTAGTTAGAAATACAGGTGAACCAAGAGGAGTTAGTAGGTACTAAAAACAAAGTCCAGGTCTATCTAAAATAGAGATATTAAATTCCTGCAGCAATCAGAGCCACCTAGTTTATTTTCCATTTGTAATGGGTTTGTTCATAAGATACTTGATAGCGAAGTCATCAATGTGGATGAAAACTTCCTAACCAATAATATAGTGCCTAAATTTATTTATAGCATGTACAACTGCCAAAAAATCATTTTTTGTGACTTTGTAGTTTAATTCGGTAGGTCTTAAATTTTTACTAACAAAATAAATGGTATAGTTTAATTGATTATCTTTTTGTCCCAAGACTGCTCCAAGAGCATTATCTAAAGCATCAATTGATATATGAAAAGGAAGAGACCAATTCGGTCCCCTTAAGATAGGTGTTGCAGAAAGCCTTTCCTTTAGTGTCTTGAAATCATTTTGACAATGAAAATCCCAAGAGAAATCAACATCTTTACTAAGCAATTTAAACAAACTTGGTGTAGTTATTTTTGTAAAATATTCTATGAAATGCTTGTAATAGCCCGTGTGTCCTAAAACCATCTTACATCCTTTGGGTACTTTGCAACGAGAAGCTTCGAGAGGACAATATTCATTAATTCAACTTCAATTCTTGGACAAGAGATGTGATGACCAAGAACAATACCTTTAGTTAGAAACATAAGGCACTTTTCATGACTTAACAAATGGTTAGTTTCTTGACATATGATCAAGAACTTCTCAATATTCTCTAGTGATTCTTCGAAATAATTACCATAAGCAGTAAACTCATCCATATACACCTCAAAACAATCATGAATCAAACTGCTCTTTGAAATGTAGTAGTTGCATTGCATAATCCAAAAGGTAGCATCTTATAATCGAATGTACCCCATGGGCATGTAAATGTAGTTTTATCTTGATATTCAAGTGTGATTTTTATTTGATTATATCCACTGAAACCATCAAGAAAAGAAAATTATTTTTTCCCAACTAGGGTGTCGAGGACTTGATCGATGAATGAGAGAGGAAAGTAATCTTTCAAAGTGACTTTATTTAATTCTTGGAAACTGATACAAATACACCAGTTACCATTCTTTTTGGGCACTATTATTGTAACCTTTTGACTGTCTGAAATTTGGTGGATGGAATTTGCATTGTATAACTTTTGTAACTTTTCCTTCACACTTTCTTTAAGAGTCGGCTTCATGCGTCGTTGATGTTGTCTAATAGGATGAGAATTATTATGAATATAAATGTGATGAATACAAGTGTTAGTATGAATACCTCTCATATCATTATACTCTCATGCAGATGCACTAGAAAAATTTTGTACTATCTGAATTAATTGTTCTTGTTGAAATTTGTCAAGTTTATAATTAATATTTAGAAATTTGCCTTGATTGGTTTCAAAAGGGGCACTCGAGGAATCTGAAATCACATTTATGGCTGAGGAAAAATTATGTAGTGATGACAAAGTGTTTAAATCATAGATTTCCTAAAAATATACACCCAATATATAGTCAAAAGAAAGAGAAGATAAACAGGAATATTGGAAAAAAGCTGAAATAATTATAAACTTACTAATTTGGTTTTCTTTAGTATTTTCCTTAAAATTCATAACTTGGTCTATTGTGAAATTGGTCAAGTATAATTTATTCATCACTATTTGTATTATCAAGCCATAATTTTTTTTCCATCTTAGTTAAATATCTCGCGGGTGGATATAGAGTCAATTTTTTTACTGAATCACCATGTGAGATAATCATGTTTATGGATCTACACCTAATAAAATTTGCATTTGTAGTGGCTAACCATGGTATTCATAGGATTAATGGATTCCCTCTTGACTGATATTTGGGTTGTAAAAAAATAAAATTGACAGGATATTCCTAGGAATCTAAACAAACAATAATATAATATCTTAGATATGTGTGCTAATTTAGAAATTGTAGGTGTAGGACGAAGATTATATAATTGCAGTTGGTCCATGGTATCTTTAGTCATTATATTAATTGCATCTCCCAAATCAATTAAGGTATTTGGAATGAGAACATTATTGATGCGAATTGAGACAATAAGACTTCCATGATCAATATATTTATCATAAAAATATGTCTCGACATTAGATCTATTTATTTTCCAATAAATTGAATAGTTTGCAGATTTGTTTTCTTTCTTCTTGGTCTTTTAAGACATAAGTACATAAATTTTTTGGCATAAACTGGAATTTATTTTATGGCTTGAAGCAAGGTAATGTTGATGCAAACATTATTCAATTCAGTAACTAGATCAAATTCAAAGTGAATTATTGGTATGTCCAAATTTAACCTCTCTAGATAGGGAGGAGATAAGGTTGATTGAGGTTGCTCCATGTTTGGAGAAGAAGTTTGTTTTTTGGGTAAAATTATCATTATTGCTTGATTGATCATGAGTTTCCTCCTTGGGTTCTTCCTCAGTAATGACAAGGGAGTTCTTCTTAAGCACCTTTCTAGATCTCAAATGAACATCTTGTAATTCTATTGAAGTGATCAAATATGTTGGAAAGGGTTGCAGCTTAGTGTTAAAAATAGGCTGAGATACCTTATTATTAGGGTTAGGAACTATATGGGAAGGTAGTTGAATAGGCCTCGGATTGATTGGATGGTAGATGCAATTGATGTGGTTTTTCAACTTGTTGCTGCTAGGCGTGTGCAGGATATGGTTGTTGTAGTGGAGGATATGGTGCTTGTAGTTGTTGGAATTGTGAAGGATATTGTGTTCGATATAGATAAGGGTAGGAATGCGTATTCCCATAAGGACATCCTCGCCATCCTTTTTTCCAAGGTTTGTTTTGAACTTTCTATGGAGGTCGTGGTGCTTTCCAAGGCATAAGGGAAATTGAAAATAGAGGTGTGTAATGTTGGATAGAGTAATATGGAGAAAATTGTTGTGTAGGGCCCAAAGTTATACCTATTGCTCGAGACTTCCAAGGTCTTCTTGCTGCAATAATACTGATCTATTGTGTTGCTTCATTTTCTCCTTGATAGAATGCCTTGATTTTGGGTAGAGATGGATAGTTATCTATTGAATGCTTCCCTACATAGATGACACAAAGTTCAATATTATTCAGAGGACATTATCCTAATGGATGTTTTTCCTACATCTAGAGTAAAAAATATTCAAAGTTTCATTAGCTTCTTCTTGTCTCTTTTTAAGTTGTAAACTAAGAGTACCAAGAATGCCAGTTAAATTAAATTTTCTAACAAATTCCCAAGCTCATCTCTAGTTATTCCACTTGTTGATGATTTGGTAAATTTAGAAAGAGTGTCTCTAGGCCCCTTACCAGATATATCCTTTCCTCAAGAATACCTCCTGTATAACTCACATATTTCCTCAAAAGTTAGTTCACATACATCTACAGATCCCATCAAATTAAGCAAATTTATAGATTCATCTATGATTCCTCTCAAAAAGATAGTTCTAATGGTGTATTGATCCAATTTAATTTGCTTAGGTATTTGAAAATTATACAAATACCTTTCAATATAGTCCTCTAATATTTCGTCCTCTTTTTGCATGATTCTAAAAAGTTCTTCTTTTAAATCTCTAGATTTACAATACTCTTGGTATTTATTCAAAAAGGTCTTACATATGTCATCCCAAGTTCGAATTGTGTTCCCCCCTAACCCCATAAACCAATGCAAATTTGCATATTTAAGAGTAGCAGGAAACAATTTAAGCTTTTTTGCATCATTGGAATAATGATAACTACGACAAAGTATATCAACTTAAAAAATAAAATCATCAAGATCTTCTAATACCATTCCATGAAAATGCAGTAAAATTGAGGAAGGGATGTTTTTCATTTGTACTATTGTTGTTGGATACATGATTTGAAATCCAAAGGTTGCCTCTCTTTCTCCATATGTGTGTATTTCTCCTTCTCCTTCTATCATATTTCTGTCCACAAACAAGTTGTACCTATAATTTAGAGATTCTAGTTCTTTGATTGGATTGCTCTCAACCTCTATTTCTAATTATCCACTTGACTATCCTTCCAGTATTGCTTATTCTATAGGATCAATTACAATTTGTGCCATACCTATAGGTTTTATCTTTGGATATAGTTGGGACATTGACTTCCTTCTTGCTTGTCCTCTTTGAATTGTGTTACCTACAAGTGGGTTAGTGAATGATGGGGTTCTTACAACACCTCAAGATGGAGAGGATGAAATAGTTGGAATTGTTCTACCTTTAAGAAACATACCTTTATTATCTCTAAGCACGTTCATGCAGCACTAACACAACTTGGATTCAGTGGAATAGAGTACTCAATAAAGTGATTTCACATGTTCTTACCTCTTGTCTTACCATCTCTAATCCACTGGATCTAAAATGTTGATATTGAAAGAAATCATATGCAAGAAAGTGAGATTTTTTTCTTTTTATAATTTTGAATGCTAGCTCTAAAACAAAGAAACAAAAGCTATAAATGCTATAATCCTTTTATCACTTCTCCAGTAACGACACCAAAAATGTCAGCCAATTTATATGCTTTAAATTCTCATTACATTTAATTATCAACCAAGGAACGTATTCTTGTGAAATGCATGTATTGTATGTGCAAGGTTAGCTCATTGACAACTTATATTCTAGTAAAATATTTTTAACTATTTGGAAATAAACTCAGAGAAGAAAACCACTTAAAAAACAAAAACAAAATATGTTACAAGAATATATCTAGGCACTTGAATTGAAATCTATTAGGATTGTGATTGTTAAAACATCATGTTGCAATATTTCATTTATTTCGAGAGATTAAAATGTTCCCGCAACAATATTTTTAGCAAATTGTTCAATGCCAATCAATGGATAAATATTTCCTGTAGTTTTTAAATACATTTACCAGGTGAAATCATTAGAGAAACCACACAAAATCAAAGCATTGCATACTATGAAATTAAAGATAAATTAAATAGCAAATGAAAGAAACTATCTAAGCACATAAAAGGAACTAACTAAACAATGCAACATATACCAAAATAGGGGGCCTTCCTAGCTTGGTATATGTTGTAGGAAGTGACCACAGTATTACATAATGATCAAAGCACAATATCAAATATCAAATTCCTATTCATTAAAGTTTGAACATCATATTCAACAATTCACAGTAATGATGTTCATAAATTCCCCCATTCTCCTCTGCATCCACAAGTTATCCTTGTTAAATGTACATCATCAAGAGACATTCTCCAAACCAATATTGTGCATTCAAGATTGATCCTCCCGTATAGAGGTGATCACTTTGATTGCCTTCTGTGTAAAGGTTATTCCTCCCATATAGAGGTAATTGATCAAATTAATGATGTTGTAAAGTCTTGTTGGACAAGGCTCCAGACTTGTGTATCAAGTCCTGATTCTCATGTGAACCTTATGTATAAAGGTATCCATGGGATGGACCTCCTGTATAGAGGTGGAACTTCTGTATAAAGGTCATGCTTTACATGTTAAAAGCATTTAATTTTGTGTGATGTACTATTAACCATGATCACTAGTTACTATTAAGTCTCCTTCATATATTGATCACCTCTAAATTGAATTACTTTAGCATATGAACATTTGGTCCAGAATAATATAATATGATCACAACATCCGATAAATATTCTTAGTATAATGTAATGCAATAGATAACTAAGGTTAGCACATATTGACCATGCAGTAAAAGATAAAGAAATAAAAGATAAAGCATAGAGATCAAGGGAATTTGAAATTGCCCATGCAAACACTTCAGTTAATTAAAGAGAACTTGAATTGTTAAATCTTTAGTTGTAAATCTTCAGTTAAGTAACAATGTATGCCTAAATCAATGCTTCAGTTAAAGCATCAGTTAAAGATATGCAATCAGTTAACTAAAGGAGAGCTTAGTGACCACTTCAGTAAAATCAATCAGCGTGATTTTCAGTTAAGAAAAGTTAACTAAAGTGTTAAAAATGAATGAGTTAACTAAATTGTTTTGCATGACGACACTTTAGTTAAACTAAAAGTTAAAAGAGGACACTAAAGTTGCTCCTATTGCATGATGACACTTATGTTATCTTATTAACTAAGTGATCCTACATCAGTTATGAGGCAAGTTCACTCCAAATTCAGTCAAGCATGAATTAAAGTTAAGGAAGAAAGGCATGGCACATTTATGGTGCATGATTGAAGAAACTAGAAGTGCATTGCAACTATCCAAGAAGATAACTCTCTATGGTTTGCATGGGAGGCTTATCCTTAATGCATTAATTCGCTATTCCTTGCATGGCAGTGATTTTTTCTATATATTGATGTGTTGGGCACATTGGAAAACACATATGATTGATCTCTCTTCTCTATTGCTTCTGTATCTTCACCAAGAGTGTTTGGTGATCTCTTATCTTCCGAAAGCAATCTGCTATGTTATAAAATAAATACATTCTCTGTTATCCATTATATTATACTGAGAAGAGTTGCTAGGTTTTTTATTCCCATTGTTTTGAATATTTTCCCTAGGGTATATCTTCTGTTATGGTTGTATGAATTTCATGTGATTGAATTGTCTCATTGTTTCAAGTTTATGCATATAAAAGAATTAAAGATCAAAGCTCAACCAAATTTTGAAATGGTATAAGATCTTAGGGCATGGAGTTCATTTTTTCATGCAAGCTAGAGTCTGTGTAGATCTTGAGAAGTTGAGCACAATATTTGAAGACTATGGCATCAATCTTTGTACGACTCGAAGACTGTCTTGAGTCCAGTCCATCTTGAGGGAACCTCAAACTTAAACACTTGGAAGGCTAGGATTCTCAACATCATATAGGAACATGGCTTGGATAGATACGTATCCATTGTGCTAGAGGAGTCTTCCAATAATGTAGGGCGCATCAACTTCAAGAAGAATCAATCTAAGGCCAAACATATAATCTATGATTCAATCAAAGATAATTGGATGCCCATGATCACACCGTTGAAGACCGCAAAAGAATTTTTTGATACATTGACTAATATATATGAGAAGAAGGACCCAAATCAAAAGAGGGCATTGAAGAACAAGTTACGAAACCTCAAGAAGGAGAAGGATGAGACAGTGGACTCCTTCTTCACTAAGATCTCTCAAGTAAGAGATCAACTTGTTAACATTGGATTTGTAGTGGATGAAGATGATCTCATCCAAACTGTTGTTGATGGTATCCCATATTCATGGGAGACATTCTTGGCTGCTATCAATGGCCGATAAGTGCAACCTGTGTTCGAAATATTGTGGCATGACTGTATCCAAGAGGAAGGGCGAATCTAGAGCAAATCTATGTGCACTGAAGAAGAAAATATTTCCCTCATGGAAAGAATGAAGAAAGGAAAGAAACCCTTCTTCCAAAAGAAGTTATCTCATCCAAAGAAGAAGGAGTTCAACAAAGGATTTGACAAGTCAAAAGCTAGATGCTACAATTGCAACAAGAAATGACATTTCTCAAGAGAGTGCAAAGCAAAGCGGAAAGGAAAGTTTCATGTTTCTAATGACATAGAAGATGAAACCACTCAAAAGAATGCATCCGAAGAAAAGGAGCCAAGAAGGGAGTATTACCTTGTCTCATCCCTTTTGGGATACGTCATCACAAGTGTATACACATGGTTGATTGATAGTGGCGCATCCAAACATATGACTGGTTACAATATTTCCATAACTGACCTAAAGGAGAAAACGTTCACATGCATGGTAGAGTAAGGGGACAACTCAACATATTCGATCCAAGGAGTTGGATCCACCTCATTCTAGCTGAGCACTGGTGATATTTTACATGTGGAGGACATTCTATATGTTCCAGGCTTGAAGAAGAACCTCCTTTCAGCTTAGGTTCTTAAAGACAAAGGCTTCCAAGTTATCTTCATGGATAACAAAGCACTTTTATGGCAGAAGAACAAAAGACTAGAATCTATTGCTGTGATTGGAGTTCGAGAGGGAGGAATCTACAAGGTACTTGGGAAGTACAATCAAGCTATGATTCACCACATTATCAGTCCATTCAAGCTATGGCACCAAAGGCTTGGACCCCTACACTACAAAGTGCTACCAGGACTTCAAAAGATGGTAAAAGGTATGCTCGTATTTAATTTTGAGCATGATAGTGTATGTCAGTTTTGTGCACTAATTGGGAAGAATGTTAAGTTTTTTTTTTCCAGCAGTACTTCTAGATCTAAAGGGATTTTCAATTTAATACATTTTGATGTATGTGGTCCCATGTCATCCCCCTCCCTGAGTGGATTCTTATATTGTGTACTGTTCATGGATGATTTTTCTAGGAAGTGATGGATTTATTTCATGAAGGCTAAAAGTGAAGCTCTTGGAAAATTTAAAGAGTTTAAAGCCCTAGAAAATTAGAAAGAAAAGAACATATGTGCATTAAGGTCTGATAATGGAGGTGAATTTGATTCACATGCATTTATGAGCTATGTAGTGATGCAAGCATATGTAGACAGTTAACAGTACCATACAACCCTCAGCAAAACGAGGTTGCTGAAAGGAAGAATAGAACCATATGTGAGGCTGCAAAAGCCATGATGCATGATCAAGATATGTCTACCTCATTATGGGAAGAAGCCACCAGTACAGCTGTGTGCATCCATAATAGAAGCTCGCATTCCATTCTAGATGAGAAGACACCAAAATAAGTGTTTACCAGTGAGAAGCTAGACATCTCACACTTAAGGATCTTCGGGAGACCAATATGCATTCATGTATCGAAAGAAAAGAGAACAAATATGGATCCTTCTAGAAACAAAGGAATCTTTGTGGGTTATAGAGAGTCATCCAAATCATACTAAATATATGTACCTGGTGAGATACACATTTAATTCAGTCGAGATGTTACCTTCCATGAGGAAGCTGCTTTCAAAATATCGAAAGAGATTCAATGTGATTCAGAGATGGAGGATTCTGAGTTTGATTATCCCCCTTCTGATTTTGAGAGGGAGAAACCAAAATATGCCTCATATTCGCTAGCTCCTGAAGAACCAATAGAACTGATTGAGATGTCACCTGGTGAATCTCCCACTAAAAGAAGATCTTCTTGGTGCCGATATATATTACAAGATGTAGAGAAACATGGAGCACCAATAGGCTCATCCAGAGAGCGCAAGCAACCTGATAGATATTCAGGGCATGTTGCAGTGATGAGTCACATCAGTGATTCAGAACCATCCTCATATGAAGAAGCTACAAAGCAACAAGTTTGGAAAGATGCAATGACAAAATATTACAACTCTATAATGAAAAATGATGTTTGGGAGGTTGTTCCGAAACCTGGTGGGAAGTCCATTGTGACTTCCATATTGATTTACAAGATAAAGCATGCTGCGGATGGTAGCATTGAGAATTATAAATCCAAATTCGTTTCCATAGGTTTCTCTCATAAAGAAGGCATCAATTATGATGAGACCTTTTCCCCTGTGGCAAGGTACACCGCAAACCAATTAGCAATGATTGCACTTGCATATGTTCTAGGATGGAAACTTCACCAAATTAATGTGAAGACAACCTTCCTCAATGGTGAGGTTGAGGAAGAGGTTTATATTCAGCATCCTGAAGGATTTGTGGTGCATGGGAAGGAGTCCCATGTTTCCAAGCTAAAGAAATATCTATATGGGATTAAGCAAGTCCCCAAGGTTTGGTACTCCATAATTGATAACTACCTTCAGAAATTGGGTTTTTGTAAGAGTGAAGTTGATCCAAATTTATACTTCAAAGTAGTGAAGAACCAACTGTTGATATTGGTTCTATATGTTGATGATTTTTTTCTCATTGGAGAGGAACATTTGATTGCTTGGTTCAAGAGGGAGATCAACTCAGAGTTCGAGATGAAATAATTAGGTTTGTTGCACTACTTTATTGGCCTTTATATCTGGAAATAAAAGAATAATTTTTTCTATCTCAAGGGAAGTACATTGTGGATATATTGTGCAGGTTTGGCATGACTACACCGATTGTTTCCAATTTGAGGAAAATTCATGAGTCAGGATCTAGATCAGATCCAATAGATCCCACTTTGTATAGACAACTTATAGGCTCGCTAATGTACTTGATACAATCAAGGCCTGATGTATGTTATGCCATGAGAATTATGAGTCAATTTATGTCTGATCCAAGACATATACACTATATAGCTTATAAGCATGTTCTTAGGTACCTTCAAGGTACAATTTCATATGGACTCAGATATGTCTCCAGTGGAGGAGTCATGTTACTTGATTATATAGACTCAGACTGGGGAGGAAGCATTGTGGACCGTAAGAGTACATCCGGCTACTGTTATAGCCTAGGATAAACTATGATATCTTGGTCCAACAGGAAGCAGGGCTCTATATCCCCGAGCACTATAGAAGCATAATACATAGCTTCTAGTGTTTCCTGTCGAGAACTAGTGTGGCTCAGAAAGCTACTTGCAGGGTTTTTCAGTGAAAATATTAAGCCTACAGTTATTAGGTGTGCCAACCAACGGTGCATCAAGCTTTCTGAAAACCTAATATTTCATGACAAGTCAAAGCACATTGAAATGAAGTATCACTTCATCTGAGACATGGTCCATAAAGGTATAGTGAAACTTCAGTACATTGCTACTGATGAGCAGATTGGAGATGTGTTAACAAAGCCTTTGTTAGTGACAAAGTTCAGGTACTTCCAAGACAAGCTTGGTATGGAAAAGAATGCCTCCCTCACTGAGAGGGAGTGTTAAATGTACATCATTAGGAGGCATTCTCCAAACCAATCTTGTGCAGTCAAGATTGATATTCCTATATAGAGGTGAGCACTTTGATTTCCTTCCGTGTAAATGTTATTCCTCCTGCATATAGGCAATTGATCAAAGTAATGATGTTGTAAATTCTTGTTGGACAAGGATCCAGACTTGTGTATCAAGTCATGATTCTCATGTGAATCTTCGGTATAAAGGAAGTATCCATGGGATGGACCTCCTGTATAGAGGTGGACCTTTCGTATAAAGGTCATGCTTTACTTGTTAAAATATTTTAATGTTTTGTGATGTATTATTAACCATGATCACCAGTTGCTATTAAGTCTCCTTCAGAGATTGATCACCTCTAAAGTGAATTACCTTAACGTATGATCATTTGGTCCGGAATAATATAATATGATCACAACATCCGATAATTCTTCTTATTATAATGCAATGTGATATATAATTAAGGTTAGCACATATTGATCATGAATTAAAAGATAAAGCATAGAGATCAAGGGAATACAAAATTGCCCATGTAGACACTTCATCTAATTAAAGAGAACTCGAATTGTTATAGCTTCAGTTAAGTAAAAATGTATGCCTAAATAAATTCTTCAATTAAAGCATTAGTTAAAGATACACAATCAGTTAACTAGATAACTTAGTGACCACTTCAGTAAAATCAATTAGCATGATTTTTAGTTAATAAAAGTTAACTAAAGTGTTTTGCATGAAGACACTTTAGTTAAACTAAAAGTTAAAATATGACACTTAAGTTACAACACTAAATTTTCTCCTATTGCATGATGAAACTTATGTTAGCTTGTTAACTAAGTGCTCCTACATTAGTTATCAGGCGAGTTCACTCCAAATTCAGTTAAGCATGATTGCAAGTAAAGGAAGAAAGGAATGGCGCATTGATGGTGCATGATTGAAGAAACTAGAAGTGCATTGAAACTATCCAAGAAGATAACTCGCTATGGTTTGCAGGGGAGGCTTATTCTTCATGCATTGATTCGCTATTCCTTGCATGGCAGTGATTTTTGCTATATATTGATGTGCTAGGAACATTGGAAAACATATCCGATTGAAATCACTAACATTTTCCCTCCATCACTAACATTTTTGCCTCCATCGAGATCAATGGATATTTGGATGTAGAAAAATTGGATGGCTATGATCAATGCAAAACTCATTTATTACTTTTGTGGAATAGGGTTTTATTCCTTCTTGTTTGAATCCAAAGATGATCAACTACACCTCATTTTTTGAAATGGATCGTATTGTCTTGGAACAAGGGGGGAGTATCTCAATTGTTGAACTCAAAACTTGAATCCCAACTAGAGGTGTTGCAAAATCTCCCTATTTGGGTCCAATAACCTCATATACATTTACATTGTTGGAGCAAAGACTCATTAAAGAGAGTTAGCAATACACTGGGAAAATACATAAATGAATATGAACTAATTAAAGGTAGGGATGTTTGCATGTGAAAGAATTTGTGTTTAAGTACATATCAAAAAATGTATTCCAAAAGATATTATTCTTACCTTGGATAAATGGAAGAAGGTGCATAAGTTGGACTACAAACAACTTACATTCAAATGCAAATTGTGCCATGAATATGGGCCTTTTTTCAAAGAATGAAACAAGAATTTACCTCAAGTTCAAGCAACCTCATAAAAGGAAGAAGGTGGAAAATGATAAAGAAAAAATTAGGTCCCAACCATTCTACCCTCTTTGGAACAAGTCAAGTTGCTCCTCCGATTTCAAAGAAATAGGATTTTTCTAGTTCAAATCATGTAGATCCTTTTGGTTCTCACCAAGTTGCCCCATAATACCAAAAGCATGTTTCTTTTTTAGGCACCAATACTTGAATATCAAAAGCGATCCCCATAATAAATAGGTTCAAAATACTCTCTTCGTGAGAGGCATCCGCATTGGTTGAAGTTAGCACCCCACTGCAAAATAAAACACGAATATATTTCATGTCATAATCCATCAATTGTTTTAGTACCCTTTTTATTTAGAAACTCAAGTGGATACCCTTCTAACTCTAGAAAAATATCCCATCTCAAATAGGTAAGAATAAATTGACCATGCACCTAAAAAATCTCATTTGTAGTATGGTGGAGTAGTAACAAGAAAGACCATACATCAATAGATTGAGGAGGAAGATACAGAGGAAGAAGGAACCCCTAAGAAAGTAGGAAGAAAAGCAACAAAGTATAAAAGGAAAGAAGCAATAAGTCAATAAAAAATATCGGGTATTTAGGCCACCATTGAGAGTTCATTATAAGTAAGAGAAAAATTCCACTAGTACAAAATGAGAAATTAGTGACTAAAAAAATGACTAAAATTCACATATAAATGACTATTTTTTAGTCGACGATTAATAGTAGCTAATTTCCACTATCTTATAGCTCGACTAACTTAGTCGTATTTATTTTAGTCATCAATAGTGGCCTTATTTATTCGTATATTTAATCATTGATTTAGTCATTAATTTCCACAATTAATGACTAAATCAATGACCAAATATACGACTAAATAAGGAAACTATTAATGACTAAAATAAATACAACTAAGTTAGTCGAGCTATAAGATAGTGGAAATTAGCTACTAATAGTCGTTTATTGTGCGAATTTTAGTCATTTTTTTAGTCACAAATTTATCATTTGTATTGGTCATTTATTGTTGTTAATTGGTCATTTATTTAGTAATTGATTGTGGTTAACTAGTCATTCAGTTAGTCATTAACTATAGTTAACTAGACATTTTTGTAATCATTGATCGTTGTTAGCTGGATATTTATTTAGTCATTGATTGTTGTTAAATGGTCATTTAATTAGTCATTGATTTTGGTATATAGGGCACAGAGGAATTGAACCACCAACCTCTTACCTTTAAGGCAAGTGCTCTTCCATTGAGCTAGCACCCTTAAATAGATGAATCAAAGTTAATGGAGTAGGAAGCAAAATCATGCGATTTATTCAAATGTTACACAGTAAACCCAGTAGATAGAAAATGAATTATAGACTACTGGCAACCATTCCCTCCAAGTTCCCACTCATGGAAAACCATAAAAGTTAGGATCTCCCCTTAATTAAAATTTCCATTTTCTGGATGCCAAAAGGAGAAACCTAGGAGAATATATGGGTAGATAGGCTTCACCCTACTGGAGTGACAAATAAAAGAGTCAGCAAAATCAAAGGCTAGCTAACTATAAAGAATATCACCACCATTGCAGATCCCTCTGTTTGGTCTTCTTCCTCTTCAATTATTGAATGAACCAAGAATTCATAGAATCCTAATAGTATGTACCCCAATTAAAAAAAAAAAAAAAGAGACTCAAGAACATGGATACCTAAGGGAAAGTATACAGTTGGAGAAGCATACATGAAGCTGTGGAATCAAGCAAACAACACTAGGATTCACACACACAATTGGAAATACTTGGGGCCAAACATTCAATCCCCAAAATGAATACTTTCTTTTGGATCTTAGCTCACAACAAGCTAGCTAGTTTTCCTATTGTCAGTGAAAGCAAGTTTGAACCAACAAGTAAATTTTTTGAAAGGATAGACTTTTGTTCCTCTGCTCCTTTTTGGGAATCATCCTATCTGAACCTATATGTATACTACTCAAGCCTCACAATTGTTTCATTTAAAACAGTGATAAAGGATTACAATGTACGAAAGGAGATAGGTGCAACATGAAGGGGGAAGCGAAGGAGGATGTTCCATTTCCAACCATACACCCTCGAAGGAGATTGAGAGTGCACCACAACCACTACCCCCACAAAGACAAGCGGTTAATTGAAGACATTTCAATTTCACTTTGGCTTCATTCCTCTTCCAAAGGAAAGACAGTGACCATAAAGTGACCTTTGCTTGTAAAAGGGGTAGAGGGAATCAATGATTGCTTAACATATTGATAATTCTGAAATCTATGATTCATAATTTTGAATCATGATATACATTTATTATTTGTTGACATGATTTTGTAGTAGCCTATCAAGGCTTGGGACAAATATAAAAATTCAATATCAACATGTATGTACCACTTAACAACTTATACATCTTAAATATATCATTTTATTTCCATATTTATGTGGCAATGTGTTTCTTTGATGTCATTGCTTTAGATATTTATAAAAATAAAAAAGTTGAATATCTTCAATTTTTTTTTATGTTTGCCAATATTTTCCTTGATATTTCCAAAATTTATATTCTCACCCCTCAACATTATATCCGCCAACATGATACTAGTAATATTGGTTACAACCCTAACAACAAACCCTATAATTACCAAGGTAAATGAATTTCTTAAAGCATCCTATAGAGCCACCCTAAGTTTTCATTAACAATAACCTATAGTAAATATGATATCGAAACATTCTAATTAGTAATTATTTTGAGTCTTTATTTCATTTGGGTAGGTAGAAAGGGAGCTCATAATCTTTGTGAGTGAAAATCTCCACAATGCGATCTTTGTGAAAAACATCTCCACAATGGCCTCAGCTTTTATATATACGACATCCTCCATAGGATGGAATTATATATTAGCCATGGCGAAAGCATGAAATTCCATGGTATCTAATATTGATTTATGGTAGGGAGGATAGATACCGTTGTAGTATGAAAAATGTATAAAGATGAAGGTGATGATAGTCTTAATAGGAGTATGAATGCACATACTTAGAAGGCCTCAATGAGTGGCATGGATACTTGACCCTATAGCAGAATGTTTTGGAAGAATCATTTAACAATGGCCAGTGACTATTAATAGTGTTAATTAAAAATACTATGCATGAACGTATTGATAATAATGATAATAAAGCTTATAATTGAGCATCAAATAAAATGTCCAACAATATAATTCTTCATTCGGTCTACGTAAGAAGGGGAAATTGAAAAGCATACTGAGAAAACTGATATGATATCTTTCATGACCATTATTGCGGTGATTAAACACTCCCATATCTGCCAATGCTTTGTTTAGTTTTGCGAACCGTGGAGCCATTTGCTCATTCAACTCTGCTATCAATAATCTTGTATCTGGGTCAAGAAACCTACCAAACATCAAGGATTGTAAGAGTAATAGGAAATAAAATTCACAAAAAGATTACTGAAATAATAGATCATGCATATCCATATATCCTACGAAAAGTTGTTCTTCGAGGATTTCTTTAAACAAGATCAAGTAACCATCAGAAGGCCAATCATCCATACTTCTCAATTTCTTTCTTGTTTGTAACAAGATCCATCTTAGACAAAACATTTACATGGGGCATTTCAAGTTGCACCATTGTAGAAAGAGACGCCATACAACCACTTAGATACTTTTTTATATCTAACACAAACTGCAAAATGATGTTGATCAACTTCTATAGAAATAAATGAAGTGACAATTCAACAAAACAAAATTCAAAACAATTTAATTGAAATCTACCATGGCAAACCTGGGAATCAAGCAAATTATATACAACACAAACATTATAATCCAAATGCCGAAGTTGGTCAACAAATGTTCGGAATACAGGAATATGGGAGTAAATATCTATTTGACTTGGATCAGATAAAAACAAATTTTTAGCTAAAATTTAGGATTTCAAAAGATTTATAACCAATCCAAGTACTACTTACTACAGGATTGCAAGTGATTGCAATCAACTGCAGGTAGCTCAACCTTGCATCTGATCCGAGAAGTTTGATGACCAATAAATGCCGCATTCTCAAGTGCATTAGGAGCAATATCCAGGGTAGTAAAATACTTACTACAGTTAACTACTATAGTGCTATCTATCATAGGTATCCGGTGCACCAAGATAGAATAAAACGGAGAATCCAACCAACCACTGAAAATAATTTAAAAAAAAATCAGCATATGAACAAACCAGGACTATGTTTGGATTTCATAATAGAATGCAATGAGTATTTTGACAGAGGAAATGTAAATGAAATGACAGGAAATCCATGTACCTGTATGGAAAATAAGCAAATGGTGTGGATACCTAGCCATGAGTGCCAACTAGAGATTACAACCACATCACATCGATACAACCCTAAACTAGAAAGGACCGCAAATTAAACAGCTTGTATCATATACGAGATGCATAAATAGTGAGGTACTGATGGGAGTTTGATTTCCATGTAATATTCAAACAAAAATCAATGTACATGGCCTTCCTCCAAAGTATAACGGTTACTTCATGATTTTTCACTCCTCGCCTTCGAGGGTGGTAGATGTGGATGATTTATTCTGATCTTTTTGGTTGAATGATTTAATCAGATCCTTTTGGTCGAAATATTGGATGGATCTTGGTATGATATTGCTACTTTTGGATGGTGCATCCTGATATTTTATCTTGACCTCCTCGATGTAACAAAAAGCGACACCGAGTGGCCATCCAAGTCCGTGAGAAGCAGCAAAAACTCTGGTACTGAATAGAACCCGTCGTTGAGGTTTGGGCACCTAGGATTTAGGTTGAATGAATATTGCGAAAACTATCATGTGGTTAGGCATGTATGTCGAAGGTTCATACGCCATCAAATACTTCCAAGGAGTACAATCTAGTATTGAAGCACAAGGAGTAATTGAACATTAGGGTTAATATTAATAGGTAGACATTCGATGAATGGACATAGTTTCATTGTTTTTGGATTCTCACTGTGATATGAAGTTATGTCTTAGCACTGTGAAAAAATCCATACTCAAATTAGAATTGATTCAAATTCAAAGAAAGAAAGACATGGAATTCCATGATACCTTTTCCAGGATTTATATCGCAATCAGTAATCAACCTGTGAGATGTATACATGAATGTTTTTATTAAATTAAATGCACTTCCAATGCTATAAACATAAATTTTACAACAGTGCAAAATTATAGCATACCAGTGCAAATATATCATAGCTTGCCATCTACTATAGCAGAGCATTCAAAAACCGCCAAGAAACCCCAATAAATCTTGTTCCTCTTTTTTTGTGTGTTTTCTCTAATCACTTTCTTCATCAGAATAATCTACAATACTTTTAACAATGGCATTTTGATGAAGAAACTTACAAGACGACCCTTTCTCGCACACACCTCTGGAAAAATAAAAAAAAATTGCATTGATTTTTTCATCACTATTCTTGTCATCTCCTATCCCAGGTGACTTGTTTCTACTCCTGCCTTGCCTCAGAGAGCAGTTGAAACATGCACAGTAACACATGTGACAATTTCGAAATATAAAGAAACCACGAGGATCAAGGATCTTCCTAGATAATTAAATCACACCATGCCATATATAATAAGCTCATACCCCCATATTGAACATAAATCTAATAAAAATTAGATCTTAGTAAAATAATTGTTCATGTTATAAAAATAATAAAACACATTTATGAATGAAACACAATGCCTGCCAAGATACCTCAGCACTAAACTAGGGTGAATAGGTTTTGCATCAAACCTACGAGATCTCATCCTAGAGCCTTCTAGTGATTGGCTTTTGCTTATTCTGCAACGTTTTCTTAATTCATTTGCACTATACAACACCTCATCTAATTCACTATCACTTGCCCCCTCTTTTACATAGTTTTCAACCATTTCCTCTTCTTACTTTGCAGGAACTTATCCATCAAATATTTCTTGACCAGGTTCTTTTGTAACATCGATATTCCATGAGAAAGGTTGAACCCAATCCTTTAAATAGTTATTAGTCTCTCTCAATACATTCTTATTGGGAGCTTGCATTTCCTTGTATCCAATATTATCATCTGCCATGTTCTCCTCAGTCTTATGAGAAAATCCACCGATCTACAGTGTTTTATTGTTTTCATATGTTGGCACTACATGATTATGGAGAAGATTTGCAACCCTCAAGTCTTGTTTATTCCTGAGTGGATCATTCTCTGCTTGTATTGCATTAGATCCAGCTTCTGTCACTTCATTGAAGGAATAATTCTTGATACTCTCATTGGCAACAGGCTGGTCGTCAAACTTGTCGTTTGTCGAAGTTCTCCTGGAAAAGATGGGGCTGAGCTCATATTATCCAGACATGGTCACTAAAATGCCACAATGTCTGAAAGTGAATAAAAAAATAAAAATACTTCTAGACATAGAATTTTCTGTGACCATCACAATGGCATGGCATAGCCAAGAGAACCCAAAGCAAGGTTAAAAGCATTCAATCATTCATTTAAGCAATAAAACATAATAGCCATATCCCAAATTAAAACTCTTAGAAATGGAAGTCTAAGCTTTAAATATACTATTAGAAGGTCAACAAGAACGCAACCAGGATTGCGGTGGGGATCCGTCATAATATGGTTATGTAAATAACACATGGATTTCAATTTCTAAAAATCTAAATAAAAGAATACATGTTGCCCAATATACTAACGAGAAAGGAATTGAACCTACTTACTACAATGAATTTTCTTTCCTTTAAGATCTTCTTCACAACAATCCCAGTCGCCATTAATTCGCAATGGATATGGTTAGGTTTCGATTGAAAATAAGAGAACGATAATTCTTCACCAAAGCTGATTTGCTTATTGCGGTAGGTTATAGTTAGCTTCACAGTAGGAAAGAAACTGTTCACCATGCCTCCGATAAATCCTGCTTCCAAAAGCATATAGATTCACGATTATGCTCTTGGTTGTATCCTCTCGCATCAGAACCTTAGAAACCCTAGATCTGCAGAAACCCTGTAATATTGAGCTTTTGCCTTCAAAACCTAAGCCCCTCTCAATGTAACACTAGTGATGAAAACCCCAGAGAGTCATATATATATTTCAAATACTGAAAAGACTCGTGAAAAAATGAGATTTTGCACATAAGTACAAAACCCCTGTGGGGTTGAAAATTCATACCTTGTCATGAGTGGATCTGCTCCAAGCTAGTCCATTCGTGCATTTTCTCTCCTTTCTCCTTAGCTTTCGATTAGTAGGGGATTTTGTGGAAATTCATTTTCCCTACTTTCAACAATCTTTCCCGCTCTCATCACATTATCTAAAAGACCAATACTATTAAATATTACCTTAAATATTAAAAAATAAAAAATACCAATTTAAAAAGTTAATATATAATATTATTAACGCGATTAGAACTTAGAAAATTAAGAGTTTAGAACATTAAAATAATATTAAAAGGGTTAACAATTTAAAAATTAGAAATTAAAAGATATAATAAGCCAAAATATATTTTTAAAAGATAAGAAATTAAAAGATTACAAATTTAGAAAATTAAAACATTAAAGTGAGATTAAAAATATTAAAAATTAAAAGTTTAAGCCCATAATTGAACCATGACCTCTAGGCTCCAACCATGTTAATCATAAACCATGACCTATAATGACCTCCAACTATATTGTTAATCATAAACCATGACCTATAATGGCCTCCAACTATATTGTTAATCATAAACCATGATCTCCAACTATGTTGATAAGCCATGAACTCAACTTTGTTAAATTAGATCTTCAACCATGGTATAAACTTGCAATTTCATTATCATTAAGTTAATCAACATCATAATAATTAATCTGTGGATGCGGGTGGAGACAACTAACAAGAGGAGATTATGATGGCACATGGAAATTCGAGACCGCCGCGTGTAGGATGGACAGATCTCTAGTCTGCATCTAAATGAATTATATCAGGCCCATGGGAAGGTACTATGAATCAGAAGGGCATGGATAAGGGAGGTACGATAGTAGTTATGTAAATTAAATTATGGCGAAGTTGGATGCAAGTGTGGAATGTGTTTTTATGTCCCATTTGAGGATGAGCCCTGGTATTGGCATAGTTATGACAGTGGATGCATTGTCCTCAGGTATGATGCCCTCGTCCTCATCTCTGAGGTCACCAAGTTGATGGCTCGTGCTATATCAATGCTTGACATTATTGCCTATATGTTGAAGGTGGCAAGTCTAAGATCATTAACAACTAGTTATAGTGACTGGAAGTGCAGTGAGGAATACATGTATGAGCCAGAGAATGTTGAGGCGTCCAGCCAGGGAAGGCTCGGGGGAGGGAATAAAAGAGTGATCTAAGAGCAGTTGAGGGTGGCCCGGGACGCTTGGGACTACATGGACACAATTTCGAAGGAAATTAGGGAAAATACCAACTCTGTGGAGAAGGATTTATGGGTAGAGCTGGAGGTTTCGAATCCAACTAAGGAATTTTCTACGCTTGAGCATTGGATTTTGGACCTTGGGTCCACTCAAACCCACTTGTTGTTGTATGAATGGGTTGTCTCCATGTTTTGGGTAATTGGTCACCTTCTTCAGGAGTGCGAGTTGAAGAGTTTGGGGGATAATATCCTTGCTCACTTATGGAAGGAGCATCTAATGGATCTATGGCTCATTCACATGAAAATTGATGTCAACACCCACCACTTGGGAATACCATTTCTTCCTCACTTGAAGGTGGGGGGAGATCCTCCTGTTAGTGTTTCGGTTGGGATGCGTGCGGGTGAGTGGAGAGATGTCTACCAAGCTGCAAATGGCGTGGGAGTCGCAACTGACCTTAGGAGGAATTCCAGGTTGGCATGTCATCGAGATTTCAGGTGCGATAATTGGAAGTGTGTCTTTATTTGATCCTTTTGGCTGTAATTAATGTTGATAGTTTGTCATATGCAACATGTCGGTCCTAGTTCTTGGGTAGAAGTCTTATACATTCATCACAGTTATAGTGAAGTCTTTAGTATCAGTGCTCTAATATGGGATGAAAGTGTTTTCTGGCTTAATGCTTCATATGAGGTGGAGCTGTTGGGATGTGGGGAATATATTTTTGGGACGATATTGTTTTTAGTTTTGTGTCAAATGCTGATCTTGAGCTATAATGGCTATCCGATGTAATTTTTGTTTTTTCCAAGTAATATATGAAGTTATAGAAACCATATCTAGTGTTCTAAACTTCAAAAATATGAGCACCACATCCCACTTCCAGGCCAAATATACCCTATGGAAGGCCAATATGGTGGTTTGGGACCACACACATGGACCATAACCCCCATAGTAAGATCTCTAAATCCATCTACATTGTTAAAGTTTAGTAAAATATTGTACAAATTCATTATCAAAATTGTAATTTTCCATTGTCAGTGTGACACAACTAAAAATGACTAACATAAATGACTAATTCACATTAACGTTGTTAGATAGTCATATTTATATTCCCGTGACTAAATTAGTCATTTATGTTAGTAATTTTTATTTTAGTCACTTGTTATCTAGTCATATATTTTATCCCGTGACTAAATTACTCATTTATCTTAGTTGTTTTTAGTTGGCTTATTTGAAATTGCTCAATTTTAGTCATTTATCCCTTCAAAAAACAATGATGACTAACTTTTTTAGTCACCAGAGTCACTTATCTCTCATTTTGTACTAGTGTTCCAATCCCTTAAAATCCTATAATTTCAAGTGTCACCAGATGATCAGGTAGCTGGTAGTTATAAACCTCCATTTGTGAAATAATTATACTGGTCTCGTGGAATTGTAGATGTATGGGTAGTAGGTTCAAAGAAGAAGTAATTAGATATATGATCATATTTGAAAAGCTAACCATTCTCTTCATCCAAGTTCCTAAGTGAGAAGAGTTTGATATGTTAGATGTCGAGAAAAATCAATGGAAAAATAGTTCAGGTGTACCAGTAAAAGTTAGATGAGCTTCATGAGAAGTATGTATACTATGAGACAATATAATGTTAAAACTGGATTTTTCTCAATATACTAGGCACTGGACTTTGACTTGCCTCATTCATCAAGTCAAAGGTATGAAAACCCATTTTTTAATGTTTATATTCTAGTTCATTACAAGGAAATGGAAGAATGCTAGAAATCTTTGTAGGTACTAAAACATTCAAAGTTCACTAGGAATAATATTGTGGTTGGGGATTTCAATGTGGTCTCATCAAACATAGAGAAGAGGAGGTAGTGTATTAAGGGATCCCTCCATAGAAAGCATAGAGTACCTTATAGTAGATTGAGATATTATTGATGTCAAACCAATAAAATGAAAATACACCTAGACCAACAGGAGATTGGGGCTAGGTCACATAGTAGCCAAGTTAGATTGATTTTTCATTCACAATGATCTCCTTTTGATCAATAACTACATCATGAATTATATTATTATTCCTTCAAGTGTATCATACCATAATACCATATCGATTATATTTATCTAAATTTTGGATCTTGCTCCATTTCCTTCATATTTTTCCCTCTCTTCCCCCACAATCCAAGAGATATGGAAATTATTTCTAAGGTGTGAAGCTAGAATGGAAGATGGAGAGGTTAAAGTGCTTATTGAAGGAAAGGTATATGTGTATAAAATTATGCAAGACAAATAGAAAGGAAGAGGAGATGTTGTGCATGAAGTATAGGATTCTTTGGTTAAAATATGGAAACCAAAACACTTCATTTTCTACAAGCAGGCTAACGAAAGACTACATAAAAACTTAGCTAAAGAAATAAACATTGAATATGGAACATGCTTGATAGACATAAAATAAGAAGCATGATTTCATTTTGAATTCTTATATATAAATGAGGAGTATCCTAATCTACATTCCACCTTAGCAATGTTTCATAATATCCCTTCATTGATCATTAGAGAGGAGAATACAGATCTAACCAAAGAAATAAAAGTAGAGATCATCAAATCCATTTGGGCCCTAGAACGAGACAAATCTCTAGGTTCATATGTATTTTTCATTTATGCTAGTCCATATCAAGATATGTTTTAAGTGTATACTAAATCATAATTCCAATAAAGAGAATAAGCTTAGGGGAAGAAAAAACCTATCCTTCATAGCATTCATCCCCAAAGAAGTCAATTCCTCCTATTTCTCTAGATTCCACCCTATTTTTCTGTGCAATTCCTCTTACATAATTATGAATAACATAATCACAAACAACCTCAAAAATATTCTTTCCAAATTATCTATGGCAAATAAGGTGGGTTCGTGTAGAAAGAAAAATCCTCGACAACATAACTTGGGTTCAAGAGGCAATCCACTCTAGAAGAAAAAATAAATAAAAATGGATGATAATCAATATGACATGGAAAATACATTTGATTGGGACCTTCTTTCCTATTTGAATTTCTTAGTAAATTTGGTTTTGATTAATTCTTTGTTCTATGGGTGATATCTTGTGTAGGCTCTTCTTAGATTTCTCCTTTAATAAATGGAAGGCCTTTACCATTCTTCAGTAGCAAAATAGGATTAAGATGGGAATGCCTCATGGTGGATTCTTTAAGTTAGAGACTAGAGTTTGAAAGAATGTTATGTAGTCTTCAAGGAATTGGTTTTGTAAGGAGAGTATAAAATATTAACCACTCCTAGTTTATCGATGATAAAGTAAATAGTGGGAAAAAACCCTATCTACAACTAGAATATCAGTGCCCACTAGTTGTAAATCATTTTTGGAATTCTATAATTCCCATGGATGTCATATTGGTCTTATTCAAAATATTTGGGGATGTTAATCTCACTAGCCAATATAATTTTAGCTATCTAGTTAGGAATAATAGGTAAAATCAAATGCATATTGCAACAACAATGGGGTCCTCAATGGTTGAATCCAGTATGTAGGGTGGTTCTTACAAAGTCAACTATGAAATCCCTCCTAATATATGAGTGTTTGGATATGTTAGATCCAACTGACATGATGTAGTAGGTGGGAAAAGGAATTCATAAATTTCTATGGAAAGGTCGGAAAAGAAACATAAAAATGTTTCATTTGATTAACAAGAATATTGTGAGATCCCCAAAAGACAATATTGTCCTAGGAATAAAATACCTAACATTAATGGTATTTTTCTATGGGATCCAAAGATCTATGGAAACTTATAACCAAACAATCAGAATTGTGGAAAGAGTTTTCGTTGAAGAAAAAATTCCTTGCTAATAGAAAAATCTATGTTTAAATCATCCCTCGGTTGGTGAAAAAGAATCCCCAATTTGGAAACCATGTAAAGTGGTAGAACCCTTAATTCAAACCCAACTAACTCCAGTTCTTGGAAATGGAAAGTTGATTAAAATATTGGATGATGCAATTATAGGGAAGCCTTCCCTTAGGCATAACTAGGATATTTCAGGGTTAGGAGAGTGGATGATCTTACATGAAATTAAAACTATATATGAGTTGTCACTTTAGGATGAGCTAATGAGTGGTGCATATGTTGGAAGCTTCTTTCTTCCCCAATTCATCTTGTCCCCTAGTTGAATTTTCTTCTTTCTCTTATATAGGGTTATTGTCTATTTGGTTGAGTTCATGCAATATAAATTTGTTGTAGTAGCTACAAGAATACATTGGAATCATCCTCTCTATGTAAAATTGAAGGTTGATAATACATTGGTTGTTAGGGTGTCATCATGTGAGTGTTGGTTCATCGTACATTCATCAATAGTATTAGCATCATAGCAGACACAATTGAAATCAAGAGCATATCCAATCTCCCATTGCCTTACTTTCTAAGAAACAGACCAATGAATACAATTTTTATAGCATTTTGATTGAGGCTTTGGGAGTTCATATAATACAGATTCATTTTGGTTGGAAATTGGTGAATATTGAGTAGGTTTGCTTGTAGCAATTCATGCATAGTAGCTGATTGGTAATTAGACTTGACATTACAAGGAACTAATCGATAACAAGTCATTTTTTTTTCTTATTGGTGGATGAAGGTAGATTCATTCTTGTATGAATGTTGGTGATTAAGGATAGAGGATCATAAACTCATATCACTGATTTTCATTGCATTGTCAAACAATTGTGTATGTGTATGTTAGATATAGAAAGGAGCTATATAATCAATCTTGAGAAGAGATTGTGAAGAACATATTTCATTTCCATAGAGTATCCATGTTGGTGAAATGAGTGGACTATATTCCCCTCATTTATAGATCGTATGTGTCTCAAAGAAAGTTTTCCAAATACCTTGAAGAAACTACCATGTGAAAATATTTGAAGAGGGAGAGAGGCTAGAAGAATTTAGAGACTTCAATGAAACAATCTAAATAATTAGAAAGATGAGGAGATGGAAAAATAACTTATCAAATGTTAGGACTCCTTCACTATAATGATGTTAGAATTAGACAAGAGCACATTGCAACTCTTACAATTTCGAGACAAATTCACTTAGCTAGATAATTTGCTAGAGGAGAGGTTCATAGAAATGATTTCTTAGATGTAATTATATTTGGCAGCAAAGGAAGAGTCAATGAAAAATATACAAGAAGTTGTCTAAGAGACTAAGCAAACCCTTTTTTTACACTATGTAAATCAACACCATGATGAAGTCAAGCATAATAAACTCACCTTCCAAGATCCTTCCTCAAGACCCCTTTAGTGATTTCGAAAGACACACTTGAGGCATCAGTTCCAAGTTATTGAGATTAATGTGGTACAAGGGCCAAGAGCTAGGAAAGAAAGGCAAAGGAATTGGAATTCATGTCATGGATCAACAAAGGCCAAAACATGAAGGAATTGGATTTGGTGGACAAGATGTAAGCATAATTTTAACTCAAAGAAACCACCTTTTGTCAAGGAAATATGAATAAAAAAGAATCCATTTCCATGAAGGGATAGGTATCTGGAAAGAAGTGAGTAGCAATCCACGCAAATATACGTGTAGAGGCTTGGAAGAGGGAAACAAAGGGATGATTCTACCACCAAAATTTTCTCCAACACTTGAGGTACCAAGCAACCAAGTTGGAAAGCATCATCATAAACTAAAAAGGTATGGCATGGTATCTTTGGTCTATTTCTGTTGCAAGAAAATAGGTCACAAGGCTAGCAATCATTGGCATTCTATAAGGCCAAGTGGCACATGTAGGAAGCCATTTTTCCAGTATTACAGATTGATTATACACTAAGAGGCCAAATGTTGGAGGCTCCACTCAAAAATCCATCCCAAAAATCGAACAACCAAGAATAGAGCTTGGAAAGTCAAAGTCAAGGGGAAAGAGGAGTTTCTTGCACCTAGAACCCAAGGTGCAATGATGGTCCAACAACCTATTGCAATAGAGAATATCATATCTAGCCATGAGTGATTCAACATGGATCCAAACAATTGAATGGTTGTAAGGCTGAGTACCTACAACTATAATTTTATAATTAATGAAGGCTAGATAATACATAAAAGACAATAGAATGCAAATTTAAATGAGAGAAACTTGGGGGGGAAAATAATGACTAAATAAAAATAGAAAATAAAAGTAAGAGATAGTGAAATGGAAACTCAAAAGTTACAATATTGGCCTTCCCATTACCCCCAATGTCTAATGTGGTTTTTGGATTACCACCAATGTATTTTGACATTTCCATGTTTACATGGTTCTTTGATAGGCACTATATACTTCACATGTATATTAGTAATGGATCTTATGTAATGGGTGAATTTATGTCAAATGATTGTTTAATTCTAGCTACCAAGAGACTCCTACCATCCATTTATCCATTATTTGTGACCATGAGATCAATGACCATACTAGCATAATTATTGCACCTTTCTACTAAGTTACTATACCGAATCCATTTATTTATCATATTATACCTTCTCTCATACTATAAGGAATTTGGTAGGTTAGTTTACATCCATTAGTTGAGACCATGAGATCATTGACCATACTAGCATAATCATTGCACCTTTCTAGTGAGTTACTATACCGAATCCATTTTTTTAGCATATTATAGCTTCTCTCAAATTGTTGGAAATTTGGTATGTTAGTTTGCATCCACTAGGAATTTGGTATGCAATTAGTTTACATCCATTATTTGTGACCATGAGATCATTGACCATACTAGCATAATCATTGCACCTTTCTAGTGAGTTACTATACCGGATCCATTTATTTAGGCATATTATAGCTTCTCTCAAACTACTGGAAATTTGGTATGTTAGTTTGCATCCACTAGGAATTTGGTATGTTAGTTTACATCCATTATTTGTGACCATGAGATCATTGACCATACTAGCATAACCATTACACCTTTCTAGCGAGTTACTATACCAAATCCATTTATTTAGCATATTATAGCTTCTCTCGAACTATTGGAAATTTGGTATGTTAGTTTCCATCCACTAGGAATTTGGTATTTTAGTTTACATCCATTATTTGTGACCATGAGATCATTGACCATACTAGCATAATCATTGCACCTTTATAGTGAGTTACTATACCGAATCCATTTATTTAGCATATTATAGCTTCTCTCAAACTATTGGAAATTTGGTATGTTAGTGTGCATTCACTAGGAATTTGGTATGTCAGTTTGCATCCACTAGGAATTTGGTATGTTAGTTTACATCCATTATTTGTGACCATGAGATCATTGACCATACTAGCATAATAATTGCACCTTTCTAGTGAGTTACTATACGGAATCCATTTATTTAGCATATTATATAGCTTCTCTCAAACTATTGGAAATTTGATATGTTAGTTTGCATCCACTAGGAATTTGGTGTGTTAGTTTACATCTATTATTTGTGACCATGAGATCATTGACTAATGATCATACTAGCATAATCATTGCACCTTTCTAGTGAGTTACTATACCGAATCCATTTATTTAACATATTATAGCTTCTCTCAAACTATTGGAAATTTGGTATGTTAGTTTGCATTCACTATTTGGTTATTGGGTTTTTAATTAACATGGGCATTTTATTGGGTTTTTAATTAGCATTGGCATTTTATTTCCTTTTAAATTTTATGCAATTAAGAGAACCATGACTAGCTCTTAGTCTTTCATGGTACATCCATAAGTGGGAAATAAAATATATGCATACATTTTTGGGTGGTTCGCTATAATGGTTGCTAGGGATTGGCATTAACAAATTTAAGCTTCTAATGGTTTTTTCGTCAGTCTTGTTAAATGACATAAGATTAAACGCATTTATCTCCAATTCTTTACATCCATCATTAAAGAAAGCAATTGACTGCTCATTGTGTATTAAACACAACTATTCACACTACCATTTTTGTTCGCTAGCTCATCCCTACCTAAGTAATTTATGCATAATGTTTTTTTTGGAATCCACAATACTCTTTCAATTTGTGTGCTACATATCCTTTATCCAAACTGAGAATGGTACATTAGCTAAGTAATTTATGGATAAATTCACAATACTCTTTCAATTTGTGTGCTACATATCCTTTATCCAAACTGAGAATGGTACATTAGATGGTTCAATCTCATGTGATTAGTTGTTAAAGGAGATAGGTTCTGCAACAACAACATTAAATACACTGTTAAAAAATGCTTATTAAATATCGTTTTAAAAATCACCATGACTTGCTAACAGTCCCTCCCGATTAGTGTGCTTATTAAATGCCATCCTTGATAGCACCAATGACTTGCTAACAGTCCCCCCTGTTAGTGTTCTTATTCAACGCCGTCCTTGAGAGCACCGATGACTTGCTAACAGCCCCTCCAACGTAGACGTGCATTTATTTAAGCTTGGGCAAATGTGATTGGATTGCAGTGGACTCACAGAAATGAATGCCAATACCTAGCACTTCATATATATAATTGCAACGAGGACAAGCTAGTACCACTCGCTGGCTGGCCAATAAGTATCGTTCCTTTTTCAATCCACGATTGAGCATAATGTGAATGTATAACTTTTCTAAATTGAAAACGATGAAACATAGGTAATGGCTATGGAAATACGAAAACTTCTCTTTCATTTCAATAACTTCTCTCGCAATCAAAAGAAAATGTCTCAAAATTAATGATATACATTGTTATCACTGTATTTTTTCGTACGATAGCATATAAAGCCTTTCATGAAATGGCGCCATGACAAGTGTCTCGACTCTCAACAAGCATATACCAGAAGGTTGTAGCAACTAGCAAGAGTCTTGAACTTGTACGAGCCTAAATATCTTTATTTCCTAGATTTTCCTCAAATGTTCAATAAATGTTTGACGAAATGCTTGCTACTTGAAAAAGGATGATTCACATTATGACCAATTCTTTCTTTTGGTAAATACGTTATGTTTTTGGCAATGCCTTACATGTTCTATATATATATCTTTTTTCTTAAGTGGACAATACTATTTTTCTGTTCCTTCCTGTTATTTAGAAGGAATAAAAAAAAGCTAACATTTATGAGAAATCTCAACAAACTTTCCCACATATAGTATTAAATTTATTACCTATTTTAATTTAAAATAAAATTCATATCAACTTTAACTTTAACACGTCTTTTATATAATATTAACTTCTTTTCAAAACCTCAATGAAGATGGACTTCCGTGCAGGACTAAAATTTGAAATCCAATCCAGCTTACTGTTAAATGGCGGTTTGCCCATCCCTTCAGGGATCAAATTTGAAGGGTGGGGTCCTATTTCATTTTGAAGGGCTATGAGATATCGAACCCTTCAATGCTGCCATGTAAAAATAAGTCATTCTTTTCATTTGAAAATGTACTAGTGCATCAAAATTTCAATGTTTACTTATGTAGTAAAGTCGAGAGGCTTTATTTTGCAGTGGATATAGCAGCATTGAACGTTATATATGTCATAACACAACCATACTTCTCCCCGATATAGCGGCTGGGTCTCTAGGCCACTATGCCACCTTTTCCATTTTAGCAGTTTCCCAAATTGATCTTGCCTCTTAAACTTTTAACGAGTATAATAATAGAGTTAACTTGGTAACCCCATTCCAATCCAACTTTCATCCTTACATCCAAAATTAATACTATTTTACTCTTTCATGATCTGCTTGAACATGAGGAATTTATTAGTGAAACATAACCTAGGAGACACATAGAAAATCCACTTCCCAATGTTCACTGTGAATTGCCATAACTAGATTCATAGATCTTTTTTCTGCATCAGCTACAGTTAGCTTGCTAGCCCAATTCCAATCAACTTTTATTCAGTATAATAATATTTAATACCTCTTAAAATGGGTTTCTAGGCTGCTTCAAACACTACAAACTCGATGAAGAATTGGGTTATTCAACTCTTCTAAAAGCAACATGATGCTTATTCTTGGAAAAGTTCAATCTGTGTGAATCAGTATGTTCTTCAAACTAATATAAATTCTAGCCTACATAAAATCTAGCCTACTTAACAATGGAAAAAATGATAATGTAAGAAAAAAAACAGAAGAAATTGTTTTATAAGCCAAAAATATTGGACATTGAGTTTGGTCTCTATTTGTTACTAAATTAGTGAACAATAGAGATGTATGTAGAAAGGCCATAAAAAAGGTGAAGGGAAAGAATCTGAATGGTAACCTTTTTTACTTTGTTGAATTGAGGACCATAATTCACTTTCATGCACCTCTATCAAATAACTTCGTTTCCATTGATAATCCTCCTTCACGCAAGTATATTAGAGAGAATAGTTCAACAAAGAAGTTGGATTGGATTGAAAACTAATAGCAAGTTTCTTTGTCACTCTAATTGTGTACCCTACGATAGAATTGAATGCCAATGACAACAATATATGTTTTAATTTTTCATTCAACAGTATGAATGCCACACGTACTTGGGATAGAATAAGTTTAAGCACTCCTTACATGTTACATGCTATGTTATGGTTTGAGCAAAGAGAACTATCCAACTCCAGGAAACTTTTGTTCTCAATAGTTGATTAAGGACCCTGGATGCTTCTTCTCTATAGCCCTCCCCCTACATCTCGTTATACATACTAAATCTAGGTATGATGGAGTAGAGGATGGGTTGTAACTTGTGAAGCATAAGTAAAACGTAGGTAGACCAAGTAGAGAGGAGATGCATAGATGGTTGAAGTTCTTGTTTTATTCCAGACCAGGGTAACAAAATCAAAAGGTAAAGTAGCACTGTCGTTTTAAAAATCAAGATTACAAAAACATTTTTGTCTCAGTTCGTACAGTCGAACGTGGATTGTAAGTGTAGTAGCATCGGTGGTCTTCATATTAATAAATACCAAGAATATTAAACCATTTACTAGAGGAAGGTGTCTATTCAACGACTGAGCAATTGGGGAAAATAGCTCATGTAATACAGTTTTAGATACAAAGTCTGGATTCTTGATCTAACTTATTAACTAGATGCATGGAGGTTGGCAGAGTGGGAACTTCCCCAAATCCCCATGCTTTTTGGTAAAGCTGTGGGGTGCACTGCGCACACATGTTTCCCGTAGGGATGCAATAGTGACCAGTGGAAGCTGAATGGGGAAGAACTCGGTTTCAGAGTGAAAACAATGGTCTTCCTTGTCCCTTCCATTTCAGGAAAGTTAAAGGGCAGCTAAATTCTCAAGAGCTTCGATCGAGCGACAATGGAAAATAGGGCAAGGTTCTCAAGAGCTTCGATCGAGCGACAATGGAAAATAGGGCAAGGCAAGGAGCATGTGGAATCAAATGCGTATACACAGGACATATGAAGAAAGAATCAATTGTTATTGTTGCTACAATTGGGAATTGATAAATGTCATTCTAAACAACCTTTGACGGATATTTGTGACAAACCCACTCTCAAGTCCAGGCTTTAAATTTGAAGCCTTCAAGGCCCATTTGAAGTAATGAAATTTCAGTCAAATAATAATATTGTGTTTGAACTTTGAAGTTACAGAATTTTAATCAAATAACAAAATTTTTAAATAATTGATGGGATCATGAATTGATAAAATGATGTACATACCTATAAATTCATAGGATGTCGACAATCTAGTCAGCCTTGAAGTTGAGCTCCTCAAAGAAAACAAATTTCTTTATATATGTTTATGGCAGGGTGGCATTAGCATCTTCACTTCGCAAACTCTCTTGGAGGACTGGAGGAGATAGGGTAGGTGGAACTTGGAAGTAGCTCGACCATAGTGGAGAAGGGGTATAAGAAAAAACTTGTTTGTATTCCTGTAATATTATATATTGATGTTCAGAGCCATGGAAGCATGGAATTTGAGCATTGACTTGATACAACAAAGAAAACACAGGGTGTGAGGATGGGAGCCATAGACGGTAGGATTAACTTGAAGTAAGTGTCGTAAGTGCCATACATTGCCTTCCTTCAGGATAGCTCTGATACCATGTTAAAATTCAATATGCTAAGACATAGAATATCAGTATTACATTCCATTTCACAACAATAGCATATACAGGATACAGGATCACTGAAAGAACAACAAGCACAACATAAACACAAGAGACACAGATTTATCCTGGGAAACCCTCATGGGGTAGAAAACCCAGCAAAGCTTCCTCAATATAGATGACCAACAAATACAAAGATGTAAACCCTAAACATGAGCTCCTTCTCCTCCATAGAAGATATCTCTCTCACCTATGCGCAATAAACAAGTGAGTGAATGTGTGTTAAATGAGGAATACACCTCCTCTATTTATACACAACTCCGACTTGAATTTTACACTAACTAGGTTGGCCCCAACTTAACCACTAAACACAACGTGACAGGGTTGACCCCACTAGGGTGGTCTAATAACCCCTTTAACCCACATGACTCATTCAGGGCCGACCCCCACTAGGGAATTCTAATAACCCAAGTTACCACATTCTCCACGGAGGAATAAAACATCTCCGGATATACAATAAGGTCTTCACTGAGGAGTGAAACATATCCAGAATAATAAAGTACAAATATAATATTTTTAGAAGTTACAATATTTCAACAAAAACAACATCCTAGAAGCCATCTCAGAAGAAGAGAACGCTATCCTATATAAATAATTCAATATCATAGGAAGAAGTTTATAAAGAAGTTTGGTCCTTAGATCCCGACAAATCCCCTAGCTTGGATGAATTCCCCATCAGCTTCTATAATAGTTTTTGGATCTTACTAAAAAAAATCCCTAAGAAGGATGCTCGATTGGACCAAACAGAAAGACAAAATTGTGGGAGTAACAAACTACTCCTTCATCGCCCTCGTCCCCAAAGAGAAAAATCCAGCCTCACTTGAAAGATTCATACCGATCTCTCTTTGCAACTCCTCCTACCAGATCCTAACAAAAATCTTGATCCAAATACTGGAAAAATTCTTACACAAACTAATCTCAGCTAATCAAGGAGGCTTCATCTCAGGGAGACAAATCCTAAACAACATCATAGTGGTTTAGAAGGAAATCCACTCAATTCAGAGCAACAAACATATAAGCCTGGCCGTCAAACTAGATCTCGCCAATTCCTTCGCTAAGGTAAGGCATAGTTTCCTCTTTGAGATCATGAGGAAATTCAAATTCTCAAGCATCTTCATACTCTGGATAAAATATTTCATAGGGTAGCCTTGGATAGCTCCTCTGGTTAATGGATGCCCAAACCCCTTCTTTAGCGATACTAGGGGACTACGGCAAGGGTTCCCTCTCTCACCTTTCCTTTACATCTTGGTGACAGAATATCTAAGTCGAAAACTGAATATGCAATTAGAAAATGGGGAAATTTCAGGGATCTCTATAGCTCGAGGAGTCACGCCCATCAATCACACACAGTTTGCAAATGATACCATCTTGTTTGGGATTTTCTATTCTCAAATAGATCAAAGATTCAAATCGTCTCTGGACCTCTTTCTCAATGCTTCAGGAGGAAAGCTTAGCAAAACAAAATGCAAGATTTATGGCTGGAACAGTTCGGCCATGGAACTCACAACTGTCTTTGGGAACTTTGAATTTAATTTCCATATCGAGTGGACAAATTTCAAATATCCAGGAGTCCCAACCTCAAAAAAATATAAAAGACTTCGTATTGTAATTATATACTGTAGAATACCAAAGACAAGGTAAACTATTGGGGAGCAAGATGGTTGAATTTAGTGGCAAAAATAACTCTCCTAAAATCTGTCATCTCCTCTCTTCCAAATTATACTTGCTCCATTTTCTTATGTCCAATAAGGATAATGAGAAACATAATTAAGGATCTTAGAAAGTTCCTTTTCCAAGGAGGAAATACCTCAACCAAAAAGTTCCACTTAATCAAATGGGAGACAGTCAGAGGAGCCAAGGACCAAGGTGGTCTGGAAATCAGAGATCCTAGACTCATGAATAAAGCCCTTTGGGCTAAAATTCTATGGAGATTGGTCTCAGGGAAAAAGGAATACTGGAAAGAAATTATAAGGATTAAATACATAAGAAAACATCATCTGAGAATCCTGGATGTAGATCTCCAAGGGAAGGGAACCAAAATCTGGGGCATGTGCAAGAAAACAACAAGTCTAATCAAGGAAAAAATCTATTGGATTCTAGGAAATGGAAAGCGCATCAAGATGTGGAGTGACAAAATTAAAGGAAATCCTCCTCTTGACTCAATAATGGAGCTTTGGGAACTCAAAAGGTGGATGGTATCAAATGAATATAACTCTATGCACGACATCTCCTCCTGGTGGGATGATGGAATTTGGAAAGGATGGGAATCTCCCGAGGTGCCATCCTACCTCGGGAAGGATTTGTTTCTTATGCTAAGAAACCTTCAAGGAAAGGCTCCAACACATAAATATATTGAGACAACAGAGGTTGGGGAGATACCAGGAATTACACGATCAAAGAAGGGTATAGGTATTTGCTAGCCAGCCAGCCCCAGATACCTCCCTCAATAATTTGGAAAAACTTATGGAAGTTTGACAACCTCCCAAAAATAAAGTCCTTTAACTGGTTATTAGCTCATGGACAAGTACTCACAACTGAAAATCTAAAAAAAAAGAACATCAAAGGACCTTCATGATGTGTCCTATGCAAAGGAGCAGAGGAATCAATCTGACATCTATTCATGGAGTGCAAATTCATGCAAAGTCTGAGACATTGTCACCAAATACCTAAGCAGACCAGTCCTACTTCTTCCTCATATCACCGATTTCTACAACAAGTGGGTGGACTGTTACTCAGGATATTTAGAGAAAAAACCCTTCTTGCTGGAAGTCTGGGCAGACCTACCCAAAATATTTTGTTGGAAAATCTAGCTTGCCAAGAATAGGGCGATCTTCAAAGGTGAAAAATATTCCACTCTTGGAGTGGCCACTAAAATTGTAAACCTCCTTGCGGAATCTTTGCATCCCCTCTTGTTAAATTTTCAGAATTCACTTCAATTTGATCTAGGATCTTAACTGAGAGAATAACATGTACAGCATATCTACAGCATATCAATCATGGAGACAATAATGCAAGCACACAAGAGACACAAAGATTTACTTGGGGAAAACCATAAAGGTGAAAAACCCCAATAACTTCCTCAGAGATAGATAGAGCAATGATACAACCAACCAAGAGAGATAGCCATAACCTAGCAGCAGATCCTCCTCCTCCATAAGTGCGCCACTCCTCCTTGAGTGCATGTGTGAGAAGTGAGTGAGCAAATAGAGTGCCTCCCGCACTCTATTTATACTTGACTTGACTTGCCTTTTTACCTAACTCATGTAGGCTCGAACTTTACCACATAACATAATGCTGAGTGGGCCGACCCCCAATAGGGTGGTCTAATAACCCTTTGACCCACATGGCCGACCCCCAATAGGGTGGTCTAATAACCCTTTGACCCACATGGCCGACCCCCAATAGGGTGGTCTAATAACCCTTTGACCCACATGACTTATACAGGGCCGACCCCAAACAAGGTGGTCTAATAACCCATCAAGTATAAGTTACGATACTTACAATATAAATAACGACACTTCCTTATAGAGGAATAATACCATCTCTATAGGAATACAATATACATATATGTGAAATACATTCCGAAGTTACATATACATCAACACTCCCTCTTAACTAGGAAGGTATTTCTCAGCACAGTTCTTCTAGCACAAGTCATCTTCTCTGGATCATCGTCAATGGATAATCGTCATCGAGTCATCATCATCGTCACTGTTGCTGCTATCTCAATCAATCTCTGAATCTACTCGTCATAGGAAGTTCTACAGAGCCAGTCCTTTTTTATACTGGATGTAGGCCCACCACCTGCAGGTCTTCATCATCACTGGCCATACTGTGGAATCCTCAGGACTTATTACGTGCGTCACAAAACCTCGAAAGAGCATCCCAGGATGTTACGGGTACACAACTCCGACCTGTAGGATCTCCCAGGGCGCTATTACATGTGACCCCACCACAAAACCTCGAAAGAGCATCTCAGGATGTTACGGGTACACAACTCCGACCTGAAATCTCCCAGGGCACAAATTACATGTGGTCCACCACAAAACCTCGCAAGAGCATCTCAGGATGTTACGGGTACACAACTCCGACCTGAAATCTCCCAGGGCACAAATTACATGTGGTCATGGAAAAACCTCGAAAGAGCATCTCAGGATGTTACGGGTACACAACTCCGACCTGAAATATCCCAGGGCCCAAATTACATGCCATAGGACAAAACCTCGCAAGAGCATCTCAGGATGTTACGGGTACACAACTCCGACCTGAGATCTCCCAGGGCACAAATTACATGTCCTCCCAGAGAAATGTCTCGAAAGAGCATCCCAGGTTGTTACGGGTACACAACTCCGACCTATAGGATATCCCAGACATGCTCATCTGCACAACCTGATCCATGGCCATAGAGTATCAACCTGATACTCACCATACATCATCCTGATGTACTCATGATCGTCCTGATCATCATCACTGCAACGTCCTGCTGCATGTTATCTGGAGCAACATCCTGAATCTCGTCATCTATGATCATCCTGATCATCATTGCAACATCCTGCTGCATGTCATCTGGAGCAACATCCTGAAGCTCGTCATCTATGATCATCCTGATCATCACTGCAACATCCTGCTGCATGATCCACCTGATCATCAATGCATCTACCTGATGCATACCAAGTATCTACCTGATACATATCATCATACATGATCCTCCTGATCATCAATGTATCCACCTGATACAAATACATGATACATATCATCATACATGATCCTCCTGATCATCAATGCATCTACCTGATGCATACCAAGTATCTACCTGATACATATCATCATACATGATCCTCCTGATCATTAATGTATCCACCTGATACAAATACAAATACATGATACATATCACCATACATGATCCACCTGATCATACAATGTATCCACCTGATACATATACAGATACATGGTCCAAGCATCCAACATGATGCATATACAAAATACGTACACATGATCAACTGATCATATCCAGCATCCAACATATGCATACATACATAAATGATCCAACTGATCATATCCAGCATCCAACATGATGCATACATACATAGATGATCCAACTGATCATATCCAACATCCAACATGATGCATACATACATACATAAAAATGATCCAACTGATCATATCCAAGCAGAAACCAGAACATCATCCTGATGCCCATTATCCAGCGCTTACATCCACAGCCATGTGAAGGATCCTCCTTCCAACATGATTGGAATGGCTTCAGCAAATGTGTCCATCACTTCTTCCTCGAAGTGTCCTCGATCTGAAGAACGCCAAGCCGCTCACTGAAGTACTCGAACTTCACTCTGGCTAGCAGCTTCGTCAGCACATCTGTAATCTGCTCGTCTGTCGCAACATATAGGAGCTTCATAGTTCCTCTCTGCACCATATCCCTGATATAGTGATATTTGATCTCTATGTGTTTCGACCTGTCATGAAACACTGGGTTCTCGGACAACTTCACACAACTTTGGTTATCACAGAAGATACTAGTAGCCTCCAACGGAAGATCAAATAACTCAGACAGTAGCTTCCGTAGCCATACTGCCTCACAACTAGCTGAACAGGCTGCAACATACTCTGCCTCAACTGTACTTAGTGCCACGCAGGACTGCTTCCTGCTGAACCAAGAGATCACACCTAATCTCATACTGAAGCAGCACCCAGATGTGCTCTTCCTGTCTGCAGCACTGCCAGCCCAATCTGAATCAACATAACCCTGTAGGTTAAACTTTTGATTTGCTTCATACTTGAGCCCATAATCCACTGTACCCTTTAGGTACCTCAGAATATGCTTTACAGCAACCAAGTGAACACTCCTCGGATCCGTCAGGAACTGGCTCAATGTGTTCACAGCAAAGCAAATGTCTGGTCTCGTGTTCATCAGGTACATCAAAGACCCAATCATCTGGCGATACATAGAGACATCAATCGGATCAGATGAAGCATCACATAGAAGCTTCAGATTTGATGCCATGGGTGTGTCCATGGCCTTGCAATCCATCATCCCGAACCTCTTTGGGATCTCTACTGCATACTTCCCTTGTCCAAGGAAGATTCTATCTGCACTCTGCCACACCTCCATGCCAAAAACAAATAGTGCATCATCCCCGAGTTCTTCATCTCGAACTCGGTAGTAAGCTTCCGCTGCGTGTCGGCAATCAATCTATCTTCACCATACCAAGTTCTGCACATATATGATTTCCTATCATGTGTCTCAGAACCAAGTGGCTGCTCTACGTACACTTCTTCTTCAACTACACCATTCAAGGAAGCTGTCTTGAATCCATCTGGTGTATCTTCTATTTCATCACTTTTATATTTCTTAATGTTGCCATCTGCAACATGCTTGATCTGATAGTTCCATTTGGAAGTCATAGCAAACTTCCCTTCATGTCTTGGGATTACATCCCAAACATCATTCTTCATGATCGACGGATCATGGCATTTCATTTCTTCATCCCAGATCCTGGGAACTTCAATATCTTCAATATCTTCAATAGATATCTTTGTTGCTGGAACAAATGTTGTAGTTCTTCTTTTGTAGGAGATGGCATACTATCTTTCCTACACAACAAGTTAAATTGCATGATTAGAAAACATCTCATAGTTTTCAGAACAAATTCTTACACATAAAGAAATATGCCATACAGTCATGCAATTATCTTAGCCAATGCTTCAATACAACATTTATCCATATTCCGTAACTTTCTAGATGCCTTCCAATCTCTACCAGAACATTGTTAAGAGTGTGCACAACTCCCAACATGTCAGCAAAGAGGTTTCATTCTAGATAAGTAGCAATGGAATGTTGTACAGTGCCATAGGCTACTTACCCATGCATATTAGTAGTATACTGTTCATTAATGTAATTATTCTAATATGCACAATACATATTCTAAGTCTAAGACCATGAGCATATACATCATTGAACAATTTTATTTAAACAAACAAATATGTAAGAAATGATAATTAAAATACTTATCTTTGTTTGTTCATTGGGTGGACTCCCTCTGAGTCTTCGCTTCCTTGCAGGAGCTGCTGGAGTCCTAATCTGAAGTAGCTTCTTCTACACCTTTCTGTTGTGGAATGTAGAGAGATGGACAACTCCCTCTGAATATCTGCATCCTTGCATAAACCACTAGAGTGTACTCCCTCTTGATCTTTGCTTCCTGGATTACCTGTTCTTGAGCTCATATTCATCCTTGGTCCCTATGCATGCTTATTAGTATCATGAATGTGTTATTCTTGTGATCTCATATAAAATCATACATTCATTAGTATACTATTAAAACACAATAATCTCAAGCATGTATAGTCATGATCATTTCAAACATAAATAATAAGCATTAGCATTCAAGGTTTATGTAGGATTCTCATAAGAAGCATAACATGTCTAAACCTATAATTACTCAAACCTATGACTCTTCAGGTTAGTTGAATCATCAATCAAGATAAGAGATATAAAATGCATAAAACCTGTGATTATTCAAACCTATACCATCATGATTCTTCTGGTTAGTCATATCATCAATTATGGTAAGAAACATAATATGCATACAATCATGATTATTCAAACCTGTGACTTCATGAATAATCATTATCAACAACAGTATAAGATCCTAACACAAGGTAAGATTCTATCTTGATATAGGAAAAACATACCTGGATTAGCATGCTAGCTATTTATGTCTAACATACTCACATGATGTCTTCTAGTTCTTCTTCAATGACTTGTGCTAGTAACCTGTATATCTCATAGGTTAACTATTACAAAACCAAGTTATACATACCTCGTAAATGGATCTTCTATGAGATCCATGATAATGAATCTTTGTCCTCATGTTATCATGATCATATGTTCTTGGACTAGAACATGATTTGTCTTTCTTGGTGTACCTTTCATGTTAGTAGACAACATAAACCTCATACAACACCATAATGCATTAGTACAATCATAAGTGTCAACACCTTAATCAATGAATATTTTCTTATCATGCATTCATAATTTTGTTAAGGTGATACGACAAATCTAAAATCAAGATTGTACTAACAAACATACCATAAACTTAATCATGAACAAATATGGAAACATACCTCGATGAGTCATACTTGTCGAGATCGCTTGTAATATTCTTATGTAAGGCCTTAGCCTCATCTCCCTCTGAAACAGGAACTTCTTCACTCATGCAGATGATCAATCCATCTTCTTCTAGGATTAACCCAATCCACTTGATTTGCAGGAACTAGAACTGGAGCTGGATATGGGTTTATCAGAGAAACCCCAAAAATTCAAACTTTGAATTTCAACCTTCTGACATGATAGAAATATGTGTCTTGATGAGCTGATCAAGCTGGTATATTCAAAATTTGAAAACTGCAAAGTTTCACTCCTCAATTTTGCCATTGAAACTTCTAGATTCACTGGACGTGACCCTGAACTGGGGTTTGATGAAGCCCACTCTTCTGCCCAATCAAAATGTTTGATCCAAAGCTCTAAGCTTCTATTTTTCTGAGGAGCTTCCAGCCGTGGTCACAGATTTCAAAAATTCCCATTTTTACAGAAGCCCTAATTTTCCACTTTCCTGATCAAAGTCCCGAACTAGGGTCTGATAAAGCCCGGCCTTCTGCCCAACCAAAAATTCTGATCTTGGTCTCTAAATTTCTATTTTGATGAGTAGCATCCATCCGTGGTCTCCGATTACAAAAATTCCAACTTTCTCCAAAGCCCTAAATTCCGGAAGCCATGAATGAAGGTACCAAAAAATAATTCTGTTTTGACAGAAATATGTACCTGATTGTTTCTGGTGTAACTCCAAAATTTTTGATCCACAGGGTCTGAAAACGTTTCCTGAGATAGCCTGACCTGTTATCTTTCCATCCTGATAGGTCTGACCTCAATTGGATTCTCTGAGAGAGAGTTATGCCAAATGTCGCAACGTGACCTGTTTTGGGAAAAAACAGGAGATCGAACTTGTACGGCGTGCCACGTGTCACTGTTTTAACTTCGGCCTCTGAAAAAGTTTTCTGAGATATCTCGGCCTGTTACCTTTCCATCCTGACAGGTATGACCTCAATTGGACTCTCTGAGAGAGAGTTATGCCAAATGTCGCAACGTGACCTGTTATGGGATAATACAGGAGAGCGAACTTGTACGGCGTGCCACGTGTCACTGGTTCAACTTCGGCCTCTGAAAAGGTTTTCTGAGATAGTACAGACTGTGTACTACCTGTCATTTTTTACGAAATTTCATTTGGAGCTTCCTAGCCCAAGATATGACCTTTTTCCCAAGGTCACCTGATTTTGACTCAGATCTGGAAGAGGCAGAAACCCTATATTGTACAGATCATAAATCACAAAGTACAACGAATTAGAGGTTTTCCTTTGGACACAAGATACCTGGAGATCTTAGCTTCGGCCTGTAACAATTTCAGATCCGAAAACTTCTCCAAAATGGATTTATAGCGAAAGTGCTACGATGACTGGTTTTTGCTATATCAAGCCCTAGCATCGTAAGTGCAACAAGTGTCATACATGCCATATCATGCCTTCTTTCAGGCTAGCTCTGATACCATGTTAAATTTTCAGAATTTACTTCAATCTGATCTAGGATCTTAACTGAGAGAATAACATGTACAACATATCTACAGCATATCAATCATGGAGACAATAATGCAAGCACACAAGAGACACAAAGATTTACTTGGGGAAAACCATAAAGGTGAAAAACCCCAATAACTTCCTCAGAGATAGATAGAGCAATGATACAACCAACCAAGAGAGATAGCCATAACCTAGCAGCAGATCCTCCTCCTCCATAAGTGCGCCACTCCTCCTTGAGTGCATGTGTGAGAAGTGAGTGAGCAAATAGAGTGCCTCCCGCACTCTATTTATACTTGACTTGACTTGCCTTTTTACCTAACTCATGTAGGCTCGAACTTTACCACATAACATAATGCTGAGTGGGCCGACCCCCAATAGGGTGGTCTAATAACCCTTTGACCCACATGGCCGACCCCCAATAGGGTGGTCTAATAACCCTTTGACCCACATGACTTATACAGGGCCGACCCCAAACAAGGTGGTCTAATAACCCATCAAGTATAAGTTACGATACTTACAATATAAATAACGACACTTCCTTATAGAGGAATAATACCATCTCTATAGGAATACAATATCGTCTGGAGAGTCTTTACAAGACCGTCTTTATACGAGCACATGTCTGGAGAGTCTTTACAAGACCGTCTTTATGGTAAATATTTTAATTATTAATATAGTGAGAGATGACCAAAAGCATATATTTAATTCTAAGTTTGTTTTCCAGGTAAGCAGGAAGATTCCTACCTAAATTGGAAAGCACGGCTCAAAATAGCATTACATGCGGCCCAAGGTAACTGTTTAAATATCATTTTATATGTATTTGAATTTTGATAACAACGAAATGATTCGATTCTATGAGGAATCATGTGTAACCATATTTCGCTTGTGATGCGAGTTCTATTTGAAGGACTGGAATATTTGCACGTGGGTTGCACACCAAAGATAACATCCTTATGGACAGCAATTTAAATGCAAAACTTACAGATTTCGGTCTCTCAAAGCTGACAATTGAGGGGGAGGGGGAGGTTACTCATGTTACCACTATGGTGAAAGGAACTCCAGGATATCTAGATCCAGAGTAAATTATCATACATATAGCTTGCAGTCTCTTTGCAATATTGTTAATGTTGAATTATTGAAGTGAATGCAAAATTTTGCAGGTATTTTCGCACTCACCAGTTGACGGAAAAGAGTGATGTCTATAGTTTCGGAGTGGTTCTGTTAGAGATCGTATGCGGGAGACCACCCATAATTGCAAATTTATCTGACGAGGAACTTAACCTCATTCAATGGGTAAGAATTGGAATGCATTTTCATATAATTAGTCTTTCAAAAAATGCAAGATTAACAAGATAATATGATTTTCAAGTGCATTTCTTGTGCTACAAACTAACGATAATTAAATTTGGACGAATTTAAAAGGTGACATCTTATATGGAGAGGAACGAAAATCCGGGCGAAATAGAAGAAATCGTAGATAAGAGGTTGGGTGGAAGCTACGACATGAAATCCATGATCTGTATTGTCGAAGTAGCGCTTCAATGTGTGGAACCGAAACCAGCCTACAGACCGACAACTAGTGAGGTCGTGAAAAAGATAAGAGAAGCCTTCGTACATGAAAATGAAAATGGGAACAGTTCTCCTCTTCCAAATTCAGAGCAGATTGGTGCCGAATACGGAGATTCATTCGTGGAAACGAGTGGAGCCAAAGATATGGAGTGGGCTGACAACAGCTCCAACCTTCCCTGTGTAGGAAGATGAGTTCAAACTTTAAAAGATGCCAAAGAGATTCCGGATTCATATTTATTTTCGTACTGACTTGGCCAGCCAGCCAGCGAGCGAAATTGCAATTATATATATATATATGACGTAATATTTCAATGAACAAATTTTTTTTTATAGAAAATGGATGGATATATATATTTTTTCAAATCCAGGAATTTTCCACTATGAAGGATGGGTATATAATTTCCCTCGAGTCAAATTAAATTTGGACAAATCACTTTGTGGAAAAGTGGTATCACCCATCTTTAACTTTCACTATAAGATTTTAAATTAAATTCATTTTATTTGAAAAAACACATTTCTTTTTAATTTTATTTAGATTTTATAATTAATTAATACAACCATTTAACTTGAAGTAAGTGAACATTAAAAAGCCACAAGTTAAGTGTCATGTTCTAGCCTTTTACTTAAACTAGTTATTTACCATAAAATCAATATAATTGCAATTACATAATATTGTTCAAAATTTAAAAGTAAAAGTTTATTAACTTTAATGTTTAGCATTTAGAGATTTTTTTTAATTTTCAAAATTTCTTTAATAATATAATTTGATCCGCTACAAAAACTTTAGATGAAACGTCATTACCTTATTTACTTTTATCTTTTATCAAATAAAAATAATGCAAAAATAAATTAAAAATAACTTGATATTCTATCACGTATTTATACTTCTTCAATGCCTTTCATTTTGAAACATAGTAATAAGATTCATGATTACATATAAAAATAAATAAATACATAAACAAAGAAAAAAATAAGTATGGAAAAAAAATAGTATTATTAAAGTATGAAAACTATTTGATATTTTAATTTTTTTAAAATATAAGTAAATATGTTCAATTTTTTAAATAACATTAGTGTTAACACAATTATATATTAAACAAGCCAAGATATAAATTTTAATTCTAAGTTCAAAATTTTGGTTAATGGCTTGAATGCATCTATTTTTAATGGTTGATTAAGTGTGATTTTAACATTCATTCAAAATATGACATGGTGAAGATATTTACTTTGTTTTGTTCTAGTTTATATTATTTGAGTTTATATTTATTTATATGAAAAAAAACATATAAGTTGAAGATTCATGAATTTGGCCATTGTTTTATGCTGGTAAAGTTTCTAATAGTATGCTTTATCATTGGTTATGATGCTATTCTACTTCTACTCTTATATTAACTATTAATGATCAATTGATCTATTAAAAGTTAACTATAACTCATTCCACTCTTATATTAACAATTAAATTTTAATGAATAGTATTGAAGTTCAAATATTAAGCTTTATAAATAATATTTGTCATATTTCGAATTTCCATACACCAAAGTCCAATATTATTGAAACTTGCTACTATGCTTTGAAACAATCCTCTAATTTATGAAAGAGGATAGACATGGACATGAACGCACCGTATCTAGTCACTTCAATGGAGGGAGAGGGGGCAATACCCAAACTCCATTGATAAAAAATCTTGAGTCATTGACACAATCTATGTAATTTTAATTTTTATTTCGATAAGGAATTGGTCTTCTAACAACACTAGCTTTCACAGAGAACTAGTGCCGATTGGTGCTTCTTGGCTTCCAATATATTCTTCCTAGCTATTTTGGCACAATCAAAGGTTAGACACCTTCACGAGTAATAAGAATTTGTTTGATTCAATATGTTCCACAAACATATGGAATTAAAGGGCACATGCAAAAGAAAAGAACACATCAATATCTCTTCCTCTCGCTTCAATGATTTTCTGCTAGCCGAATTAATTAAATTATACATTATGGATGTTATGATTGTATGTTGACCCAATTCACTATACATAAGCTACAATGAATTATGTATAGATGCTATGATTGTCTGTTGACCCAATTCACTATACATAAGCTACAATGGCCCGAGGTTTGCATATTAAAACCTTAAAGATAATGATAAATATCTAGCAAGAGAGTTGAATAAGAATAAGAAAATTATTTTTATGGAAAGAACGATTTCCCAATGTGAAGAGAATAAGTATTGAGTTCACATTGGATTGAAACCACTAGACTTTTCACTTATACATGATTCTTCTCATATCAAACATAGAATCAATAAGGGATCTAAGACAATACAAGTAAGGAGAGGACCTATTTTTAATGTTCAATGAGAAAATCTCATTGTTGGAAACATAATCATCAACGTTATGGTATATTAGAATTTATTATTATTATTATCCACATGAACAGTCATATGTCATATGTTAGGAAGATTCATTATGGAGTACAAGATATCTTTTGGAATACGAAACTAAGGATTATATCTAAATGCACTTATATGTGGTTCATATTAGTGAAATACAATTCATGCTTAGCTTTATTGAAATTCAAGTTCGCAGTGGTATTGAATCCCTTTAGTTATTCAGGCATGAAGGAAGATATGGTAGCTATCTATGAGAATTCCTTATTGGGAGAATTGAAGAAAAGGTTTGTAATGTCCCCATTCCAATAATTTCATAGTAAGACAATCCCATCAATCCTACTAGTTTCCTAGGTTGGATGGGCACATGTGGAATGGTAATAAGGAAGCTAATAAATGATGTTTAGACATTAGAAGGGTTCAAGTATTTAATAAATAGAGTGAATAAAGAAATTCAAGAGAAATCCTAGGTGACAAATGGTTTCGGAGACATATGGAGGATGTGGGACCCACACTAGCTTGATTTTTCATAATACATGGTATCTCTCTTTTGCAAATTTGAATTAATGGGAATGTGAACACTCTTGGGTGAGTTGGTAAGTCATAACACATGTCATTGAGCATCTTAGGTCGAATTGGGAAGGATTGGTAACCTCCATGGAAGATAAAGAGTCAACGTGGAAGTTTGTGGACACTTGGGCTAGATTCCATAGCCCCTATGACACCAATGATGGAGCATCTATGACAACTATAACAAATTGCAGACCTGACCTCTGACATCTGACCACTATGACATGTCAGCACCAAAAATAGGCTCAAGTAAGGCGAATTTGGGAGTTGGAGAAGCCAAAGAGACTCAAAATTGAATTTGGGAGAAGATGGAAGGTTGGAACTAGGAGACAAGTGGCAAATGTGGAATATTTCCTAAATGGAAATCTATTGAATCTTTTGAGAGGATTTCGACCCTTAGAAGGCTAATGTTGGTTATAAAATGTAGAAATGAAGTATGAGAATGGCTTTTGATGATTTGAGAAAAATTGCATTTGTGAAGAGAGAGCTAGTGGATGACTAGTTTCTTGCCTTAGCCAATTTCGAGGGTGAAAGATTCCCATCCAAGTTGGTGTTTGGAGAGGCCACTCAGGTCTTTCATGGTGCTTTAATGGAGTTTGTATTTGCAGGTAGCAGCTACAGGAAGTTTCATGGTTTGGTTTAGTGCAGCACTTTCTCTCCACCATTTCCAGTTTTGAAGGCATATTCATGCTCCTTGAGGGAGGGCGTTTTTGGTGAGCACTTGTGCTTCTTGAGAGAGCTTCTCATTATATATTTCTGATTGTAATAGATTCATATCCTCTGTTATTAATATTCAGAAAGTCTCAAGTCGAAATACCCACTGGTTGTATGCAAAACTATTGATTAATGAGCAAACAATGTCCATTTCCCCAATGCATTGATGTATGACACTATAATGTTGATTATTTCGAATGGATGGATGATTCTTTGATATATTTGTGATCCATATACTTCCATGGATGTCTTCTACAAGTTTCATGTATTGTACTTGAGCATTTGAAGCATTTTTACTCAGTTTAGTTGCATTGGGAGGTGAAATAGTGCCATTTCCCCAAGGGTCGAATTGGGGGTTTTTGCTGTTGAATGTGAGAGAGTTAGAACATTAGTAAAAATCAATTAATGGTGCATATGAGACCTTAATCACATACTTAACACATTATATACCTCTTTTCATTAATTTGTGGGATTTTGGAGGCATTTGGAATGCCATTTGCAGTGTTACCCGGGGGGGATTTGATGCACAAATTACTAGTCAAAATTACATATATTGATCATAATACAAATCAAGTTTGCAGTAGTATTTGGAGGGCCATAAAACATCCCTGAAACTGATATTCAAGTCTAAATACCATTCATACACTCCTACAGAAGATTTGGGAGCATTTGGGTTGATTTGGAGGTCAAAACAGTTAAACTAGTCAAAGGTCGAAATTGGGGAAAAAGTGGAAAAATTGGCATTTTAATAGAATTTTGAAAAAGGGTCATTACAAGGTTGAAGTCCTTGCTAGGTGAATTCCTTCACAAGGTAATTTTCCCTTCTAACAACTAGCTACTATCCTCCTTTACATTCCTATTTTTTCTCTAAGATCGATGGTCTCTATTCCAAAGATGTTACACTAATATAGGGAGTTGCTAAATCAAAACTTTGAAGGTTTGAATTGTTGGCCACGTTATTCTTCTTAATCAACATTTTTCCTCCATTGTTGGGCATTTATTTCTTGAAGAAAAATCATTTTTCTTAGTGTCAAAATGTTCCTCATGTAATACCCCCAATTTTGACATAGAATGTATTTAATCAAAATTATGTTTAATGATGTAAATATAGGCTAGTGTGGAGCTCAAGACTAAGGCCCGACTAGTGGATGGCTAGGCATATATGATGTAAATATTTGATTTGGATTGTTTGGTTAGCTTGACATGGTAACTCAAAAGATATGCAAATATTATGTTGGAAAAATAATAAAAATGTTCCAAGGTGGTTGTGTAAAGAGCACTAGAGAGGCTATGATTCCACCAGAGGGGAAGAGGAAAGGGGGCCTATGGGAGATTAAATCACTTATTTCCAAGTGTCAACCTTAGAACTCATACAATTCTTCCGTGTGCCTTAAATGAGCCAATTACCTCCTTTTGATTATTGATTACAACCACTGAATGCATGTGTGAGGTTGGTTGTAAAAGTCATCTCATTTAGTTATTGAAGCATGGGGTTGATTGCACTTTTGTGATAGTTCTGTCAAATGTTAGAAGTCAATTCTGCAGTTGTTAGAAGTAATTATATTCTATGGTCAGAAGTTATGTCAATTGTCTTTTCATCATCGTCTCATATCCTTTGGAGCCAACACTCATTCTATCTTCCTCTCATGTAGATATACACTGTGTATAGCTCCCTATTTTTGTTCATGACCATTAGTAGACTGTGTATAATCCATAAATTCGAATTTAGAGACAGAGATGCAAATTTCAAGGAAAAAGAGATAGTTGTAGGTGAGAATAGAGGTTGGGAAAGATAGGAACATTTACCCATTGATTTTTTATAATCACAGATGCTTGAGAAGTCATAATTTTTGCAACATGAGGTTCTCTAATAGCATACAATAGGTTGGACTCTTATTTCCCACACTGGTAAGCATTGTAAGGGTTGTATTTCCTAAGGGAACTGTGGATCAGTGAAGGGGAATTCCTTCTTTGTGTTGTGTGGGGAAATTGTAAGGAGTGCCATGGCTGTGATGGCTGAGTGAGATCCATGTAGAGCTCTAGATGAGCATTTGACTAAACATAGAGCGCATAATTGGTTGTGGGACGAGAGTGAGAAACCTACAAGTGTTTCCTTCTCCTTGGTGGCCTCATGGCATAGCTTGGGGGTGGCCTCTTAGCAGAAATAGTATATGCTAGATAGAGTACCTATGGTTGGGTGGAAAATCACTCTTACACAACTAGTTTCTTGGATATTCTTTATTTAAAGATAAGTATTCTCTTGTATTTTAATCTGCAACATTTTTACTTGATGCATGTCATCATTATGCTTGTATATGCATATAATGTGCGTGTGGATAGAGTTTATTTATGTTGTGTAGTTTTATTTATCTGTATACACATGCATTTGAATATTTATGAATTCGTAATATGGTTATGGGGTGAAATTTAGAAGCTTGTAATTTGTTCATGTCCCCCTCTATTGGCCGAATTAATTGATGGGAACTTGACACCTCCATTTCTAGGAATTTATTTCTTGAACAAAATACTATTTTTCTCATTGCTAGAACAATCCTCCATTGCTAGGAATTTATTCCCTGAAGCAAAATATGTTTTTCTTATTGCAAACAATTGCTCCATGGTTGGGCATTTAATTCTCGAAGTAAATTCAAATTCCTCTTTGTTGGGAATCTTAATTAGTTGATGTAACATTTTCTCTTGTGTACGGGAATTTAAGAGTTTCCATGGCCATACGACCTCCATATGATATGTTATTTTATTAAATGGTTGGGTGATTGTAACATCCCAAAAAATACCAAAATTTAAATTTTTTTATAATAACAATAATTATCAAATTCATTAATGCGGAACATATAAATTAATTAGATTTCTTAACTAAGATAATTAGAAACAATGACATGTCATACTTCTCCAATAAATATGATATAATTGTATTTGCTATTTTATATTTAAGCGAATGTTAATATCCTTAACAGAAGATCTTTATATGATTATGCAAGAGTATAGTTTACAGATTTGCTTAAGTTCTGAATATCATTACATGTTGTACATTGTTTGTACTATTATGATGTTCTTGATGATGTGCTGACAGTTTGTTTGTATGATGATGAAGGGGTCCTATGAGGTACCTTGGAGTTTACTTAGCTACGTTTAGCTAAGACATTTGAATCTTGTTTCCATGTGTAGACTGCAGGTAAGAATTTCTAAGGCAACAATGCTAAAGTATCTTTCAGTTAATCGTCAATGTAAAATTAAATACTAAGTACCTCCTTGTGAAACAAGCTACTGGAGGTATGAATATTTCGGTTCTAATTCTAGTTTATGTGCTGTCTTTCAAGCTCTTCTGTAATATGCGTCGTCCACATACTAATATAATGCTATTTTGATTATCGCTACATAGTTAAAATATGAAAAGTAAGATTAGTGCTTGTGCTCTGAAATTAGTAAAAGAAATGAATATCGTCACCATTAAAACTATGCTTATAGTATTACATTTGTCGTTAGACTTTGCAATACATGACTAACATATTTAATATGCTGTGTGTATGATGATTATGCAATGGACTTAGCATTGAATGTGTATCACCCATTCATCCATACCTATAGACTCACATTCATTTTATGAATTGGAAAATGCATGCTAAAATGTGCAATATATAATATGCATAGTATTTAAATTACACTTATGCATGGCTAAAGTCTTAACTCTATATATGGTCTCCAATTTATCCAATGATTAACACTATGTGAACATTTATATGGCTAAGCTTATTGCTATTGGTCTAAACATGAGCTATAATAGTGACATATTAACAATTATAAAGTGTTAATACATTTCCCACCATATAATAGCACATGTTATAAATGATACGATGCAAACATAACTATAATGGCTAACATGAAATACGATCCAAAAACCTAACATAAAATAATTCGATGCATATCGATAAACTATAGAGTCGAACCTAACAAAAAATTGATGCGATGTTGACATGGTATAAAGCTTGGTCTTTGACATGATTACCACTAGCATTGACAAGTCTTGGCATTTAATGCCGATTAACTCGATAATGAAGTGGAGGCTTGATTGTAAGATCTTCACGTTCTTGTGATTGCATTGAGTGCCAACCTAAGGCTGAGCTGTTCCATGCACGAGCTCTCGGTCCGCTTACATGGAAATTGGTAGATGCAACCATTAATTGGTATTAAATGCAATGCTGGTTCAAAAATCAACGTGCCAGGAATGGTAACTACCCACCGTTGATCTCTTGTAAGATCTAGGGTGGTGGGTGAAACCCTAAACCCGCGTTGGTAAGTCATGACCTTTGGCTTTCTCATCTTGATTGTTACGCTTAGTGGGAGGTTAGTAAGGCTAATAGAATGCTGAAAGGTAGGGTTGATGGTTTCTCTTAGAAGAGGACTCCTTCCTCGGTCTAGAACCCGTGACCTAAGTGATGAAGTTACAGGTTTCAAACTTATGCATTGGTGCTTAAGAGCCACGATACAGTTCTTAAAAGATATATGTGTTCTTCTATCAGTTGCTGAGAGTGTTTTGAAATTGGGATTCGGGTTCTCCATCTGAAATTGTCTTCATGGTTTTGAAAATTGTGGTTACTGATGTTGCTACCAGGCTTCGTCGTTCTTTTGTTGGTGTGGTGTGCCACTGATCCGAGCTTCGATTAGAAGGTAATTGTTCACAATAATGCAATTATACAGTGTAGCCTATTTGTAAACTTGTATCTTCTAGCTTTTACCCTCTCCGAATTTAACTTTGCAGGTACTAGTTCGAAGGATGGTTCCTGTGCAATACTGGAGAATGGAATATGCTTCTACTTCTCCTGGTAAGCTCTGGTGGTTCTTGAAAACCTCGTAGGTGCTCTTTGAGACGGTTTTGATGGTGATTTCCGAGTGTTGAGAGTTGGAACCTTTCGACTTGTTTCGGTGATGGCCGAGTGTGAAATTTTAAATATTGTTTTGATATCATACTGTAAGAGGTTGATCCTCAGTCTTGTATTTGATGCTCGGCTCAGTATTGTTTTTGTTCTAGCATTGGAACCGACTTTGAGTTGGTCTTTACACAGTTGGTTGTTTTAAGGGAAAAGACCCAATGCGTTTTTGGAGAATTTGAATGGAAATAACAAAATCTCTGTCATGCTTTATATATGTTGTTGGGCATTCCTTAATGGAGTCATGTTTCACTTGCTTCTATGCTATTGGTTCTCTTGTACTGTAATGATACAATCTTGTTTAAATAGATGTTAACAAATGACTATTTGGAAAACTGTTGATTTGAGTTCGAATACGAAACTATCTTAGGTTGAATGTAAATGGTTGCTTCGTATACTTTGTCATTGATGTCGATATTTAAGTTTTGGAAAGGTTATGAGATAAGTTTGATTGTCAATTGTTTTTGCTAAAGATAGTCTACAATTTCTATTTTAATTCATAAATGAATCCTACATGCATCTTTTGATTTCTATCTGACTTGCAATAAGCTGTTGTACCAGAAGCATAACCTGTGTATAAAAGATCTCGATAGTGTGAATGTTTTCGATGTTGAGATGTGTTCTTACTAGGGTTATGAGCTATCGATAACATTAGTATAGAATCGTGATTTTTGCTATGTGGTGAATACTGTCTTGAAGAAGTTTCGAAATGCTAGTTAGGGTTTGGAAAAGAAAAAAATCTAAAGTTTGCCTTGAAAGGCTTGTGAAGAAAAGAAATATGAACTGTGTAAACAAAAATAGGGTTTGAAGTATATTAGGGTTTGATACTACTTTGATATAATCAATAATTGAAAACAAAAGTGTAAGTTAGTGCAGAAATGAAATGTTTAATATTGATTGCATTTGCTTGCTATCTGAAATAAATAGAGTCACAAGAAATATATAGCACTGTGTAGAAACATACTATGCTTTTCTTTCATGTATTAAATAAAAGAATTTTATACTGCTGTTGATGCTATACTGTAATGTTTACTATGTTTAATTATAGGACAGAATCTTAACAAAAATCACTACTGTAATCATTATTCCAATCAATGGCATTCTGCCTATCTCTTATCTATTCTTAATTTGCTTCTCTATACTATAGTACTATGTAGAGAACAACATGGGGAAAAATATAGAGATGGTTATCAAATCAATTATTTCATAAAGATTTACCATTCAAAATCATACATGTATTAGAAAATAAAATAACTTCTTTTACATGACAGAGTTTAATAATTCTATGAAACAGAAACATTAAACTGTAAACAAAAGTAGGAACAGTAAAACCTGGTTAACTGTAGAGAAACAAACAGCCCAAGGAACCTGTTCCAACCAACCAAATTCCTGAAGACAACCAAGTTACTTGCCTTAGGACCCCCGAGCCTATTCACTGAACCACCAGGAGGAAGAAACTTAGAAGCTTGGGACCTCAACTTGCAGTAGCGATAGTTACACAGTCTTAAAGACTTAGCAGTCAAAGGGACTTGCACCAACACCTCTAGTTTTCCTTCTCAGAATAATTTGTAGACTTATAGTTTCACTCTCACATAGCCTCCCTATTCGAATCTCTCAGTGATCACCTGATGCACTTGAGGAATATTTCTGCAGAAAATATTGTAAGAGAGCTACCTACTCAATTCGAATTGCCTTATGTAGGATGCCTAGGACTTTTTGTGGTTAACTGGTCATTTAATGAGTTGCCTGCTCACTCCCACCACCTGGGGGATAATGCCACATTTTTAGGGGTAGTTGTCCCATAACCAATAGCTAGTGGTGAAGTGCAATTGCTGCCATCTGTCCCATGCCTTCTAACAACTTCCATTCCTCCTAGTGGGTCAATGAACACTCATTTAACAGTTCCCTTGGGTGTTTGTCTCCTACTTAAATAATAATAATCAGTAATTACATTCATCCTTGACCAAACTTGGTAATAATTACAAAACTTTGTAATTAAAATTTAAAATAAAGTATTTTGCCATTAAAATAATATTTTCAGAATTTGGGTAGGTGACATACACCCCCCCTTAAGTCTCAACATCGTCCTCGATGTTGGTTAATCACTCTCTTAGTGTTCCTGAAACAGAGTTGGGTATGCTGCCTGCATACAACTCTCCAACTCCTAGGTTGACTCTTCTGGGATAAGGTGCTTCCATTGCACCTTTACCTGCCCAATGGTGCGATTCCGGAGCAGAGTTTCCCTCCTTTCGAGGATACAATCCAGTTCCACTGAAAATCGCCATCTTGTCCCACCTGTACATCATTCCAGTTTACAACATGAGTAACATCGTGTACATACTTCTTTAAAAATGATATACGAAAAAAATTATGTATCTTTAAATTTGGTGGTAAAGCCAGTTGGTATGCCACTAGTCCAACCCTTGACAATATTTCGAAAGGACCATAATACCTGGGTGCCAACTTGGCACAGCTTCCCAATTTTAATGACCTCTTTTTCGGTCTTACCTTGAGGAAAACATGTTCACCAACCTAGAACTCTTTATGAGTCCTTTTAAGATCTGCTTGACTCTTTTGCCTATCTTGGGCAGCTTTTAGATTTCCTTGTACCTGTTTCACAATTAGTTCTAACTCTTGCAACAATTCAGGTCCTAAAACAACTCTATTTACCGGGTCATTCCAAGAAACATGTGTATCACATTTCCTACCATAAAGAATTTCAAAAGGGCTAAGTTTGGTTGATGCATGATAATGGTTATTATATGCAAACTCTACTAAATGCAAGTAGTCTTCCCACTTACCAGGTTGATCCTTAACATACATTCTCAACAAGTCTTCCAATACCTGATTCACTCTTTCTGTCTGTCCATCCATTTGTGGATGAAATGCTATACTAAAGTTCAAGGTTGTATTCAATCCTTTAAATAAAGACCTCCAAAAGTTTCCAGTAAACTTAGAGTCATGATCTGAAATTATCACTTTCGGTATACCATGTAGTCGAAAAATCTGCTTCATGAAGATTTCTGCAATGTTTGGAGCCTTATGAGTAGTCTTCACAGGTATAAAGTGTGCTGCCTTACTGAGTTTATCCACTACCACCATGATAGAGTCATTTTGTTTCTGAATTTTGGGTAGTCCAGTAATAAAGTCTATGCTTATCACTTCCCATTTTCAACTAGGTATAGGTAATGGATGCAACAGTCTAGCTGGATGTTGATGTTCAACCTTTACTTTTTGATAGTCCAAACACTTAGCTATGTACTCTGCTACTTCATCTTTCATTTTGGGCCAATAGTATTCTTTCTGTAGCATAGTAATGGTTTTCTGATAACCTGGATGACCAGAGTAATAGCTTTTGTGCATCTCATTTAAAATCAGAATTTTTACTTCTAGTATGTTGGGTACATACAATCTGTTTTTGTATAATAATAGTCCATTTTCCTTCAAACTGTAATCTGCCATAGAATTTTCAGAACTGTCATTAGCTGTCTTTTCTTGTAATTTTCTGTATTCTTCATCTGTTTCACTTCTTTCAAGGATTTGATTTTCTAAATCTGTTGAGTAAGTACTGATGGCTGAAATAAAATTCAGTTTTGCTTTACGACTTAATGCATCTGCAACCTTGTTCTCTTTCCCTTTAATATGCTGAATTTCAAAATCATACTCACTTAGGAAAGTTAACCATCTAGCTTGTCTAGCGTTCAGATTTGTTTGATCTAATAAATATTTCAGACCCATATTATTTGTCAACAAGGTAAATTTCCTACCAATAAGGTAGTGACGCCACATTTTTAAAGCATGAATTACTGCTAATAACTCTAAATCATAAGTAGAGTAGTTCTTCTCATGTATTTTCAGCTTTCTAGATTCTTATGCCACAGCATGCCCTTCTTGTGTTAGGACTCCACCGAGTCCGTCATTACATGCATCTGTGCAAACTATAAAATCCTTATTAGGATCTGCTATCCTCAAAATAGGCGTTGTAGTTAGTAACTCTTTTAACTTCTTAAAACTATCTCAACATTTCTGATCCCACACAAATTTCTTCCCTTTCTTCTGCAAGGAGGTTATGGGGTTTGCAATCTTTGAAAAACCCTCTATAAGTTTTCTGTAATATCCAGTAATACCCATAAATGATTTTACATCCTACACATCCTTAGGAACGGGCCAATCATTAATGGCCTTTATCTTGTCAGGGTCAATCGAGATTCCTTCTTTAGAAATTATGTGTCCTAAATACTGAATTTTGTCTTTGTGAAAATCACACTTACTAAACTTAGTGTATAGTTGATGATCTCTCAGAACTTGTAAGATAATCCATAGATGTTCATCATGCTCTTCTTTGCTTTTAGAATACATTAAAATGTCATCTATGAACACCACATCAAAATTATCTAAGTATTTGTGCCGAATATTATTCATCAAACACATAAATACAGCCGGGGCACTAGTCAAGCCAAATGGCATGACTACGAACTCATAATGTCCATATCGAGTTCTAAAGGCTGTTTATAAAATATCCTCATCCTTAACCCGCTCTTGATGATATCCTAACCTTAGATCAATCTTTGAAAATATCGTTGCTCCACGCAGCTGATCAAATAGATCGTCTATGCGGGGCAACGAATATCAATTCTTGATTGTCATCTTGTTCAGCTGGCGATAATCTATGCACAGTCTTAGGTTTCCATCTTTCTTCTTAACAAATATAACAGGTGCTCCCCAAGGAGACACGCTGGGTCTTATATAGTTTTTATCAATCAGTTCCTTCAGCTGTGATTTCAACTCATTTAATTCTAGTATATTCATCCTATATGGAGCTTTAGAATTTGGTACTGCTCCTAGTATTGACTCTATGGTAAAGTCTAGATCTCTTTTAGGAGGTAATCCTGGAATCTCCTCAGGAAAAACATCTTTGAAATCCTTGAAGATAGGTATTTCTTCTAGTTTCAGTTTGTCCTCTTTACAAATAAACTCATCATTTACTACATTTACTGCAAAAAAATGACATTTTTTCCTAACTGCCCTCTTTACTTGCATGGATGAAATCTGTCTAAGGGTTGTCTTTCTTGGAATATCTTTTACTTCTACAGTTTTTCCTTCATCATTTAAACATGTAAAAATTTTCTCATAACATTTCAGAATGACATGATGGGCTTCTAACCAATCCATCCTGATTATAATATCATAGAATCCTAAAGGTAAAACATTCAACTTGATTTGTGTCTTTAACTGATTCATGGATAAAGCACAACTTTCAATAAAATCTGATACTTTCCTCTTTGTTCTTGTTGCTAGTCTAACTAACCACAATTTACTGAACTTTTCTGTTTTCAATTTAAAACTTTCTACAATATCTGGTGATATATAACTTAAGCTAGCACCTGGAACAATCGAAATAGTAACAGGATGATTTTGTAGCATACCTTCAATCTCTACCATAGAGATTTGATGATCTGCTTGTCTGTTGTCGAGTGCTGCATTAATTCTGGGCATCTCCCTTGCCAAGTCTCCAGCAATAGGTTCAGTCTGAATAGAATTAATGTTGTTAGCTGTCTTCTTCCTCTTGGGGCATTCTGATGCATAATGAGGACCTTGACACTCAAAAAATTTGATAGGTTCCTTTTAATCATTAGTCCTGGTAGCATTGGGAGTGTTTCTAGGAGCTATAAAATTTTGCTGCTGACTGTTTCTGGGGTTGTTTCCTTGAAAATTCCGATTCTGAAATTTTTTTTTTTGGAAACTAGAATTCCCATTAAATCTGAAATTTTTCTTTTTCAGCTCAAAATTGCTGGGTTTATGACTTTTCTAGTTTGATATTCCTTCTCTTTTTTTATTAGTGTCATAACAGAAAGTTTCTTTCCTCATGGCCTCTTCTAAGGTCTTTGGATTGCCATACTCAATCCTATCTTTGATGTTGAAAGGTAGACAACTCATGTATTTTTGGATCTTTGATTTTTTTTCCACGAAGTATGGCACACATCTCAGTAAATTTAAAAATTTACTGTTCATTTCCTTCATGTTCATACTTCCCAGATTTAAGTCATAGAACTCCTTTGATTTTTCTTCATAATATTGTTCCGATAAGAAATTCTTTTCGAAATATCGTTTGAAAGTACTCCAGTTTACATCTTTGTCATTGATTCCCTTCACTCTTTTGATGTCCTACCACCAAATATCCGCCTTGCCGATCAAGTTGTAGATTGCCATCTTTGCCTTCAATGATTCAGAATAATCATATATTTGGAAATAATTTTTCATGCCAGACAACCAAGCTTCTGCTGTCTCTCCTTTTTCAATTTCATCATTGAAGGTTGGGGGTTTGATTTTCTTGAACTCCCCATAAATTTGCTCATACTGTTTTTAACTTTTCCTTTTGGGTTTGTAGTCCCCTTCGCTACTGTCACTTGAATAATTTCTTTTCTTTTTCCATTTTTCATGGGCAGCTTCTGATGATGTTGAAATGTTGTTTGCATCATCAATTTTCATCTTTTTACTTCTATCTGGATGAGGTAAATCCTCAATCTTGGAGGTATTTTCAATTTCTCTATTCTGTTCATTAGTTGGGCATTGTTCGAACAGTACTTGATTTAGTTCTTCTTGTGCCTTCAAAATTTTCTCATTGTCTTTCTTTACAGATCTGATTTCTACCTTTAACTCTTGAAATGCTCGTAACAATTCTGACAAATTGTCATTTAATTCGCCATGGAATTCTTCTCCTTCGAAATGCCTTCCCGTGCTATGATTGTTGGGTTGAAATCTGTATTCTAAATGTTTAGTTGATCCTTCCATACATGTAACTCAAAATTATTTATGTATAACACAATAGTTTAAATTTTTGAATTAGTAAGATTTTTGTTGGGTGTTCTTGGACCTTTTTCAGGCCTAGAGTTCGAACATGAGCTCTGATACCACATGTAACATCCCGAAAAATACCAAAATTTAAATTTTTTTATAATAGCAATAATTATCAAAGTCATTAATGCGGAACATATAAATTAATTAGATTTATTAACTAAGATAATTAGCAACAATGACACGTCATACTTCTCCAGTAAATATGATATAATTGTATTTGCTATTTTATATTTAAGCAGATGTTAATCTCCTTAACGAAAGATCGTTTTATGATTATGCAAGAGTATAGTTTATAGATTTGCTTAAGTTCTGAATATCATTACATGTTGTACATTGTTTGTACTATTATGATGTTCTTGATGATGTGCTGGCAGTTTGTTTGTATGATGATGAAGGGGTCATATGAGGTACCCTAGAGTTTACTTAACTACGTTTAGCTAAGGAATTTGAATCTTGTTTCCATGTGCAGACTGCAGGTAAGAATTTCTAAGGCAACAATGTTAAAGTATCTTTAGTTCATCATCAATGTAAAATTAAATACTAAGTACCTCCTTGTGAAACAAGCTACTGGAGGTATGAATATTTCGGTTCTAATTCTAGTTTACATGTTGGCTTTCAATCTCTTCTGTAATATACGTCATCCACATACTGATATAATGCTATTTTGATTATCGCTACATAGTTAAAATATGAAAAGTAAGATTAGTGCTTGTGCTCTGAACTTAGTAAAAGAAATGAATATTGTCACCATTTAAACTATGCTTATAGTATTACATTTGTTGTTAGACTTTGCAATTCATGACTAACATATTTAATATGCCATGCATATGATGATTATGCAATGCACTTAGCATTGAATGTATATCACCCATTTATCCATACCTATAGACTCACATTCATTTTATGAATTGGAAAATGCATGCTAAAATGTGCAATATATAATATACATAGTATTTAAATTACACTTATGCATGGCTAAAGTCTTAACTCTATATATGGTCTCCAATTTATCCAATGATTAACACTATGTGAACATTTACATGGCTAAGCTTATTGCTATTGGTCTAAACATGAGCTATAATAGTGACATATTAACAATTATAAAGTGTTAATACATTTCCCACCATATAATAGCACATGTTATAAATGATACGATGCAAACATAACTATAATGGCTAACATGAAATACGATCCAAAAACCTAACATAAAATAATTCGATGCATATCGATAAACTATAGAGTCGAACTTAACAAACAATTGATGTGATGTTGACAGGGTATAAAGCTTGGTCATTGACATGATTACCACTGGCATTGACAAGTCTTGGAATTTAATGCCGATTAACTCGATAATGAAGTGGAGGCTTGATTGTAAGATCTTCGTGTGCTTGTGATTGCATTGAGTGCCAACCTAAGGCTGAGCTGTGCCATGCACGAGCTCTCGGTCCGCTTACATGGAAATTGGTAGATGTAACCATTAATTGGTATTAAATACAATGCTGGTTCGAAAATCAACGTGCCAGGAATGGCAGCTACCCACCATTGATCTCTTGTAAGATCTAGGGTGGTGGGTTAAACCCTAAACCTGCATTGGTAAGTCATGAACTTTGGCTTTCTCGTCTTGATTGTTACACTTAGTGGGAGGTTAGTAGGGCCGACAAAATGCTGAAAGGTAGGGTTGATGGTTTCTCTGAGAAGAGGACTCCTTCCTCGGTCTTGAGCCTGGGACCTGAGTGATAAAGTTACATGTTTTAGACTTATGCATTGGTGCTTAAGAGCCACGCTATAGTTCTTAAAAGATATATGTGTTCTTTTGTCAATTGCCGAGAGTGTTTTGAAATTGGGATTCAGGTTCTCCATCTGAAATCGTCTTCAGGGTTTTGAAAATTGTGGTTACTGATGTTTCTACCAGGCTTCGTCGTTCTTTTGCTGGTGTGGTGTGCCACTGATCCGAGCTTCGATTAGAAGGTAATTGTTCACAATAATGCAATTATACAGTGTAGCCTATTTGTAAACTTGTATCTTCTGTATTTTAACCTCTCCGAATGTAACGTTGCAGGTACCAGTTCGAAGGATGGTTCTTGTGCAATACTGGAGAATGGAATATGCTTCTACTTCTCCTGGTAAGATCCGATGGTTCTTGAAAACCTCGTAGGTGCTCTTTGACACGGTTTTGATGGTGATTTCTGACTGCTGAGAGTTGGAACCTTTCGACTTGTTTTGGTGATGGCCGAGTGTGAAATTTTAAATATTGTTTTGATATCATACTGTAAGAGGTTGATCCTCAGTCTTGTATTTGATGCTTGACTCAGTATTGTTTTTTTTGTAGAGTTGGAACCGACTTTGAGTTGGTCTTTACATCGTTGGTTGTTTTAAGCGAAAAGACCCAATGTGTTTTTGGAAAATTTGAATGGAAGTAACAAAATCTCTGTCATGCTTTATCTATGCTGTTGGGAATTCCTTAATGGAGTCATGTTTCACTTGCTTCTATGCTATTGGTTCTCTTGTACTGTAATGATACAGTCTTGTTTAAATAGACGTTAACAAACGACTGTTTGGAAAACTGTTGATTCGAGTTCGAATACGAAACTATCTCAGGTCGAATGTAAATGGTTGCTTCTTATACTTTGTCATTGATGTCGATATTTAAGTTTTGGAAAGGTTATGGGATAATTTCGATTGTCAAGTTTTTTTGCTAAAGATAGTCCACAATGTCTATTTTAATTCGTAAATGAATCCTACATGTAGCTCTTGATTTCTATCTGACTTGCAATAAGCTGTTGTACCAGAAGCTTAACCTGTGCATAAAATATCTCGATAGTGTGAATGTTTTCAATGTTGATATGTGTTCTTACTAAGTATTATGAGCTATCGATAACATTAGTATAGAATCGTGCTTTCCGCTGTGTGGTGAATATTGTCTTGAAGAAGTTTCGAAATGCTAGTTAGGGTTTGGTAAAGAAAAAAAATCTAAGGTTTGCCCTGAAAGGCTTGTGAAGAAAAGAAATATGAACTGTGTAAACAAAACTAGGGTTTGAAGTATATTAGGGTTTGATACTACTTTGATATAATCAATAATTGAAAACAAAGGTGTAAGTTAGTGCATAAATGAAATGTTTAATATTGATTGCATTTGCTTGTTATATGAAATAAATAGAGTTACAAGAAATATATAGCATTGTGCATAAACATACTATACTTTTCTTTCATGTATTAAATAAAAGAATTCTATACTGTTGTTGATGCTATATTGTAATGTTTACTGTGTTTAATTATAGGACAAAATATTAACAAGAATCACTACTGTAATCATTATTCCAATCAATGGCATTCTTCCTATCTCTCATCTATCCTTAATTTGCTTCTCTATACTAGAGTACTATGCAGAGAATAGCATGGGGAAAAAATATAGAGATGGTTATCAAATCAATTATTTCACAAAGCTTTACCATCAGAATCATACATGGATCAGAAAATAAAATAACTTCTTTTACATGAGAGAGTTTAATAATTCTACTAAACAGAAACATTAAACTGTAAACAAAAGTAGGAACAGTAAAACCTGGTTAGCTGTAGGGAAACAAACAGTCCAAGGAACCTGTTCCACCCAACCAAATTCCTGAGGATAGCCAAGTTACTTGCCTTAGGACCCCCGAGCCTGTTCACTGAACCACCAGGAGGAAGGAACTTAGAAGCTTGGGACCTCAACTTGTAGTAGCAATAGTTACCCAGTCTTAAAGACTTAGTAGTCAAAAAGACCTGCACCAACACCTCTGGTTTTCCTTCTCAGAATAATTTGAAGACTTAGAGTTGCACTCTCACATAGCCTCCCTATTCGAATCTCTCAGTGATCACCTGATGCACTTGACTAATATTTCTGCAGAAAATATTGTAAGAGAGCTTCCTGCTCAATTAGAATTGCCTTATGTAGGCTACCTAGGACTTTTTGTGGTTAACTGGTCATTTAATGAGATGCCTGCTCACTCCCACCACCTAGGGGATAATGCCACATTTTTAGGGGTAGTTGTCCCATAACCTACAGCTAGTGGTGAAGTGCAATTGTTGCCATCTGTCCCGTGCCTTCTAACAACTTCCATTCCTCCTATTGGGTCAGTGAACACTCATTTAACAGTTCCCTTGGGTGTTTGTTTCCTACTTTAATTTATCAAATAATAATAATCAGTAATTACATTCATCCTTGACCAAACTTGGTCATAATTACAAAACTTTGTAATTAAAATTTAACATAAAGTATTTTGCCAATAAAATAATATTTTCAGAATTTGGGTAGAACACATATTTCATTAAATTTGGAATTATACAAGGGATCTAGAATTTAGAACTTCAACAAGATTGAGTTTTCAAAAAATGAAAAACCAAAAAATTACTTAATTCACTCATTTCAATCTTTATATTCACCATTTTTTTATAATATTATCAATATAAGCTATATAAAATCAAATTTATATAAAGTTGAAGCATATCTTCCTAATATTAAACTTTGATTCCTTACATTATTTTATTATTATAATTTTTTAATTTGTATTAATATTTGAGTTGATCAAGGTTTACCTCATCTCATGAACAATAGATGTTGCAAGAAATTTCTTACCTATTAAGTTATCTAATGGCATTATTTGTATGTTGAAATTATTAACCATTTTATTTATAATTTGATAAAGCATATATTGTGCATGTGTTGAATTACCATATTAGTAAGAGATTGTCTCCATTTTAGAGTGACCTACAAAGTTATTTAATGATATAGCAGTCAATGTGTTTGTTACTGTAACAAATTTATGTATTGGCATAGTAACTTATTAATTCCCAATCTTGATAATGGGTGGCTAGAACATGGGGATTTTTTCTCAACTTCAAGAAACAACAAGAACTGGAAATGCCTAGGAATTGGCTGAAACCTCTAATACCATGAAAAATTATTAGCTCATATAGTCACTGTAATATTGAACCTGTGGATGAGGACACTACCCCTAATCATATTTAGAATATTGACTAGAAAAACAATTAGTAACATATACACAAGCAACAACATGGAAAACTAGGTCATACTCTATTTTATTTTCTTCTCTTTATATGTATTGTCGAGTACGGATCTAGAATTTAGAACTTCAACAAGATTGAGTTTTCAAAAAATGAAAAACCTAAAAATTACTTAATTCACTCATTTCAATCTATATATTCACCATTTTTTTTACAATATTATCATTATAAGCTGTATAAAATCAAATTTATATTAAGTTGAAGCATATCTTCCTATGCTTAAACTTAGATTCTTTACATTATTTTATTATTATAATTTGTAATTTGTATTAATATTTCTTACCTATTAATTTATCTAATGGCATTATTTGTATGTTGAAAGTATTAACCATTTTATTTATAATTTGATAAAGCATATATTGTGCATGTGTTGAATTACCATATTAGTAAGAGATTGTCGCCATTTTAAAGTGACCTAGAAAGCTATTTAATGACATAACAGTCAATGTGTTTGTTACTATAACAAATTTATGTATTGGCATAATAACTTAGTAATTCTCAATCTTGATAATGGGTGGCTAGAACATGGGGGGTTTTGCTCAACTTCAAGAGACAACGAGAACTGGAAATGTCTAGGAATTAGGTGAAACCTCTAATACCATGAAGACGTATTAGCTCCTATAGTCATTGTAATATTGTACTTGTGGATGATGACACTACCCCTAATAATCTTTAGAATATTGACTAGAAAAATAATCAATAACATATCTACGAGCAACAACATGGAAAATTAGGTCATACTCTATTTTATTTTCTTCCCTTTATATGTATTGTCTATTGTATGCCTTAGGACATTTTTTTCAAGTATATAGCACAATAGGTACTTAGGCACTTCACTTTTTCCCTTCATTTTATGGGATTATTATGAGCCCACAAGTTTCTACATGTTTTGGACATTGTTAACTATCAATTATTACTTTGGATTATGTTGATTGGTTAAGCCTAGATTCCTTTTTATAATATAAATATAATCATCTAACATTTAAAGAAATATTCATTATTCAATACTATATATTATGATATGTGGTTGGCACTATTTTAGAGCCAACAAGAGAAAATATTGTATTGGATAAAGTCTAAGTATACCAATTAAGGTAAAAAAAAATTATTAATTAGAATATAAATTTTATAGTACAATTGGTTTTTTTTCAAATACATGAAGAAAGAGGGAAAACCCATTCTAGTTATTGCAAGTGTCCAGTATTTATTTTTGAAATGTTTGAACATATTACATTGAAAAAACATTAACTAGCTACTCCCATAGTAAAGTTTTTATAGACAAAGTCTATAATATGTTGTATGTCCAGTATTTATTTTTGAAATGTTTGAACATATTACATTAAAAAACATTAATTAGCTATTCCCATAATAAAGTTTTTATAGACAGTCTATAATATGTTGCTTGTAAGTGCTTTACTGGACTCCATTAACCAAGTTTGATGGATCGAGAAGTGTGGTACATTTGAAATCAATGAATTAGAATAGAAACATTGAAGTACATTTTTGTTTCTTACAAATACAAAAGTGAAAACCCACTAAACTTATTAAAAGTGCATTTAACAATCAATTTTTTTTATAAGTATCTGTGTGTCATTTAACAATCAAAATCAAATTATTATGAATTTTTATTGGTAGTGCATTTAACAATCAAAATATTTTATAAGTATTTGTGTGTCATTTAACAATCAAAATCAAATTATTATGAACTTTTATTGGTAATTTTTATTGGAAACATTTTACAAATGTCAAAAGAAAATATTTTATAAGTCTAGGCGTGTTTTTTAATGATCAAAATAAATAATTTTGTTATGAATTGGAATAGAAACAAAGTAGTACAGTTTAATTTATTTTATTATAATATATATTCATGAAGTGTTTGAATGTATTATATTGAAAAGAATACGAATTAGCTAGCCCAACATTATCGTTTTAATAGATCGTATCTAGAAGATGATGCTTTTAAATGTATTATTGAACTTGATTATCCAAGTTTGATGGAGTGAGAAGTTATGTCGATCTAGACAAAGCATTGGAATTTGTAATTTCCATGTTAGATATTGTTTGGTGTTTGAACGTATTACATTGAAAACAATGCTAATTAACTCCAATATAGTTTTAATATGCCAAATTAACTCCAATATAGTTTTAATAGGACAAAACTAGAAGATATTGATTTTAAGTGCATTATTGGACTTGATTATCCAAGTTATGGGAGAAGTTATGTTAATATAAACAAATCATTGAAAGTTTAATATTTCATGGTGTCATGTAATTTGCATGAAGTATCGTCACATGAATACATTGCAATTTAAACAAAATTTTCATATTTGTACCAAATAATATAAAACTCCTCAAATAAATTTGAAGAGAATATTCAATATACAAGAAAAATTGAAAAATGTTTCTTCATGTATTAATTGGTCCTCCAAAGAACAAAATTACATCCATGAATCATCTCCACCTAATCTCATGTTATTCGTTCAAGTAGGTCAAGGATAGCTTGTACACCATGTTTATTTATCTTGGCCTTCTTGCAATGTTCTTTCTTAGCCATCCATGCCCAAACTATGGTATCAATTGGAATAGATCTAAGCTCTATGTCATCAGGATTTGGTACCCAATATTCTTCTAATACTTTTCCATTGTATTTCCCTGAACCGGGCTTCCACCAATCAACTTTAACATGAAGAGTATCACTTTCATCATCTTGAAATATATTTGAGGTGGCTTTTGCCATCCAAATCATCTCCCCTTCATCCTCGTTTCCTGATCTAACTAGCAACATCTTTCCTTTCTCAACATCATTAATAGGGTTGAATGTTGTCTTTGGCTTATTGCACTTGGGTCCAACATACACGGGTTCACCTGTCATAGTATCAAAATCCCCATCCATAATATTTGAGATTGTATGAAGCGCATTACGACCAACATCTGGAGTTTGCCTTGTCTTGGGCCAGAAATCCTCAGAAGATGAATCACTTGCATCCACTATTGTATGATCATTGTAATCTTCATATAAAGTATCAAGAACTCTTTCCCAATACTCTACCTTATTTTTCCATTCTGGTGTAACAATTGGCAAATCCTCACCACCCATTGTGTCTTTCCACATTTTTATGTATGATGTTATTCCTTCTTTTAGTTCTTTTAAATAGATTTCATTCTCTTTGGGATGTAAGAAAGATGGCTTCCCTATGGGCAGTTTAGATCGACCTTCATTGTCTGTATTCCATAACTCAATTGGTTCTGACCACTCAACATCTCTTATGGATTCTTTATACCTTAATACCGAAACATCATTGAGTACAATAAATTGGAAGTACTGAACATTAAGATGTCCAACTAGTGCATTTTTTCCTTCCTTGATGTATCCATTAAGGAATCTTTTGAAGTCATACACCTTATCAATCAGTTTAGGTGGAAACACTCTTTTTTCTTCAATTTTGCGATATGTATCCATCATCTCAGGTAGAGAATATATATCTTTACTTTTCAAGCTGGAAGACATTCTCCCATAGGTCCCGTCTATGTCTTCATGGGTGTGTCCCACGAGCAAGAACCCAACCTCAATAGTGATGAAGACACCAAGTGCAGTGAGAAGTGATAGAAACATGAAAAGATAACGATTTTTATTATCACTTGCTGCATTATCCAATTGTAACAATAAATGTGGAGGAAGAGGTTTAAAATCGATATCTTGATTTTCTAATCTTCCATGAGATAAAAATTCATCCTTGTACACTCTACATTTTGAGTAAATAGAGGTGTCAAGTAATGCATTTGAAAGTGGGTTTCTTGAACTTCCACTCTCATAAAGAAGATCACCATACATATCAAGATGTGGGTCTTCAAGGTCCCTTAAGCACTTAGCAAGTGATGTAATGGTAAATTGTGATCCCATATGTACAAATGGTAGGGAGAAATGACCAAAACCTCATGTCTTATGCCCATGTGTTAGCATACCTGTCAATGACAAACCCAAGTTTATTCCTACAATAGATTTTGATTTGACGCGTAGCCTTGGAATTGAAATCTTTGTTTTATCCATTTTATCATGGATAATACTCAAATACTCCTTTGGAAACCTCTCTGACATGATTTTGTGGGCATAGTAGCAATGTCTTCCGCACATAACGATCTTGTTATGTTTGTTCAATCTAGCGCGTGCCGTTTCTTCCAACTCTTTTGTAGTTGCTGACTTCATTTGTGCTTTCAACACAATACATTCACTACATTTACTGAAGTTGGTGTTCTTTGAGAATGCCACGTCTCGAAAATGAGTGTTCCAAATCTTGCTCATTGTTGGTTGTGATATTAATGGACAATTGAGCTTTTCCAAACCCACATTGATCTCTTTTAACAAAGAGCTTTGTGTGTAAGTCGAAGGCAACAATCTTAGAGGAGAAGAAGTTCCATCTGCTTCGACTTGACGTGTTTGGTTTGGCGAAAAATCTGAATTGTCCATTACAATTTTATGCAGTATTTCTATGGCCACCACAGTATGTGCACGTGCTTTACATGTATTGGTGTTACCATGAATGGTTCCATATGTCCTTGTTCAAAATTATGTTGGTAGCTATAGAAGGTGCTTTGAGGAATCTTATGTATCTTGTACCATGCTTTCTTACAAATAACATTACCATCAAATCTCATGTCCTTTACTTTTCTAATAATAGGAGGTAGGCCATGGCCATGGCTCTTTGACATGAGAGTGTTTGAAACAAGTGAATTCAATACAAATTCCCTGATACCATTTTTGTCTTTGCATTCCATATCCCTTCTATCATTTGCAATGGCATTCCTATCCACATGTTGAAGACAATCTTGTTTACAACATTCATCTGCAGCCAAAAGTCGGACTTCTTTCTCTTTATCTATCTTGGTTTGACGTTTTGCAACTTTTTCTCTTGTCATAGCTCGTTTAATCTTTTTATATGGCCTCGATGCATTAAGAACATTGACATCTTGATCTTTTTGATTATAAAGATCCCCATCCCATTGGTATAAAGGACTTGTATCCTCTATAACATCCCATATCAACATTTCCATGGGTGGCTCTTTGTACTTTGTCTTGACCCTTAACATCTCACCTATGTTGTCCACCAATTTATGTATTGGCCATCTAACCAATCCATGTATAGACTTATCCCCAATCTTGCATCTTTCACAATACCCATGTATCTCTTCCACAAAAACACCAAAGTTATCTTCACCTAGTGTTTCACCCACAACCATGTCATCCTCATGGACATTAACTATCATTCCTTTGGCAATGCACATAATTGTTCCTATGCATCCATGTGTAAGAGAAACCCTTGTACATGTGAATGCAGCCCTATCTTGTGGAATATTTATGGGTTGATCTTCACAATGAGGTTTCAAATCTATTTCTGGCCAAATCTCATAAGATTCTATTGCACCCCCTAGTGTTTCCTCAAATCAAGTTGGATGTGGTAAAGGAGCATCATTTTTTAACACCTTCTCAATTCTAACCACTATGCATCCTTTCTTTACAATCTTTCCATGAACCTTATTCCCAAGCTCTATATTGAATATGTAGCCCTCACCCACCTTCACTCCATGTTGTAAAAGATCTACTTTGTCTCCAATAGAAAATGTTGAACAAACATTTGCACCTGTACACCAAACATAACAAACTTAGTATTTTCTCAAAAAAACATTCAATAAACTATGAATAATTCTTAACACATGCTTTGGTATTTGATTTACCTATGGAGTGCCTCAAATCTGTAGTCCTCCATGGATGTGTGTCCCCTTCATCAACATATTCCACAATCAAATGTGGTTGAGTGACATCAATTATCAAAACCATAACATAACCTGCAACAACCCTTCCTCCACCATAATAAGTTCCAACTTATGTAGATTCAACCTTTCCTATCCCAATAACTTGACCATTAACCAGGAGGTCAACATAGTCCCCTTTTGTGAAAATTATACTTTCCATTGTCGCTCCTACAAATTCTGTAACACACAATTGAATTATAATTTGTAGTTAAGGTTAAACTTATATTTTAGGCAAAACACAATCTACAAAAAAATAATGTACTTGTAATAGCTAAAAAGGGTATGGCATCATTTTGTTGTGCAAATTAAACATTGTTCCCCACCATTTAGTCCCCACCGCCAAAAGGGACTTTACATATCAATTATGATGGAGCTACAAAGCGTAATCAAAACAAGATTGGTTATCAATGTATATAATCTTAATACAAACAAAAAACTATTCTTAGAAAAACTTGTAAAAATGTCTAAAATTTTTCCATACTTAAGAACTTGTAATAGTATTGAAGGTAGTTATTAAGTAGGTTGGAATCCATCCATGATCGATCATGCAAGTTTGTATAATCATGGAACTTGTAATAGTATTGAAGGTAGTTATTAAGTAGGTTGGAATCCAACCATGATTGATCATGCAAGTTTGTATAATCATGGCTCACTGAGATTTATTTTTTGTATCAATTGTTCAAAGTAAATTCAAATATCCTTGATTGGAGTCATCCCTATTTTAAGTACTCCCGAAAATAGTTATTTGGTGTCATCTAAACCTATATTGTAGATTAGTGAAGAATAACATCTATATGGAACTAGAGTAATACAAAATCCCAAGCAATGCTACTTGATGCCACTATTAGTATACTAATACATAGTAGACGTTTTTTGAATTATAAGCGACTCCTAGCTTAGCGACTACTAAGACATAGCGACTAGTAGCTTTCCTTCTAGCATAAGCATTTCCTTCTAGCATAAGCACACATGCTTATTCTAGAAGAAAAGCTAGCACTCATTAGCTTTCCAGAAGAAAAACCCTGGGCATGGTGATTGGTGGTTGCTAGGTTATACCTTGTTCTTGTGCCATGTACTCTATTTTGAAATAAGCACATGGCACAAAATCAAGGAAAGCTAGTGACTCCTAGATTTCGTTCTAGCCTAAGTATTTCCTTATAGCATAAGCACACATATTTATGCTAGAATGAAAGCTAGTAGTCGCTAGCTTTCTAATAGATAAAACCTGGGCATGGTGATTGGTGGTTGCTAGCTTATACCTTGAGCTTATGCCATGTGCTCTATTTTGAAAGAAACACATGGCACAAGATAAAAAAAAGCTAGCAACTACTAGCTTTCTTTCTAACATAAGCATTTCCTTCTAGCATAAGCACACATGCTTATGCTAGAAGGAAAGTTATCAATCGCTAGCTTTCCAATAGAAAAACCCTAGCCATGGTGATTGGTGGTTGCTAACTTATACCGTAATCTTGTGCCATGTCCTCTATTTTGAAATAAGCACATGGCACAAGATCAAGGAAAGCTAGCGACTGCTCGCTTTCCTTCTAACATAAGCATTTCCTTCTAGCATAAGAACACATGCTTATGCTAGAAGGAAAGCTAGTAGTCGCTAGCTTTCCAATAGAAAAACCTTGGGCATGGTGATTGTTGGATGCTAGCTTATACCTAGAGCTTGTGTCATGTACTCTATTTTGAAATCAGCACGTGGCACAAGATCAAGAAAAGCTAGCGACTGCTATCTTTCCTTCTAGAATAAGCATTTCCTTCTAGCATAAGCACACATGCTTATGTTATTGGAAAGCTAGAAATCACTAGCTTTCCAATAAAAAAACCCCGGGCATGGTGATTGGTGGTTGATAGGTTATACGTTGATCTTGTGCCATGTGCTCTATTTTGAAAGAAGAACACGGAACAAGATCAAGGAAAGCTAGCATAAGCATTTCCTTCTGGCATAACCACACATTCTTATGCTAGAAGGAAAATTATCAGTCGCTAGCTTTCCAATAGAAAAACCCTAGCCATGGTGATTGGTGGTTGCTAGCTTATACCTTGAGCTTGTGCCATGTGCTCTATTTTGAAAGAAGCACATGGCACAAGATAAAGGAAAGCTAGCGACTGCTAGCTTTCTTTCTAGCATAAGCATTTCCTTCTAGCATAAGCATAAGCACACATGTGCTTATGCTAGAAGGAAAGATAACAATTGCTAGCTTTCTAATAGAAAAACTCTAGCCATGAAGGAAAGCTAGCAGTCGTTAGCTTTCCAATTGATAACACTGTCCATGGTGATTGGTGGTTTCTAGCTTATACCTTCAGCTTGCACCATGTGCTCTATTTTGAAATAAACACATGGCACAAGATCAAGGAAAGCTAGCGACTGCTAGCTTTCCTCCTAGCATAAGCATTTCCTTCTAGGATAATAACACATACTTATGCTAGAAGGAAAGCTAGCGGTCGCTAGCTTTCCAATAGAAAAATCCTGTCCATGGTGATTGGTGGTTGCTAGATTATACTTTGAGCTTGTGCCATGTGCTCTATTTTGAAATAAGAACATGGCAACAGATCAAAGAAAGCTAGCAACTGCTAGCTTTCCTTGTAGCATAAGAATTTCCTTCTATCATAAACACACATGCTTATGCAAGAAGGAAAGCTAACAGTCGCTAGCTTTCCAATACAAAAACCCTGTCCATGGTGATTGGTGGTTGTTAGCTTATACCTTGAGCTTGTGCCATGTACTCTATTTTTAACGAATGATACCTTTCCTTCTAGCAAATGCATTTCCTTTTAGCATGACACACATGCTTATGTTAGAAGGAAAGCTAGCAGTCGCTAGCTTTCCAATAGAAAACCCTGGGCTTGGTGATTGGTGGTTGCTAGCTTATACTTTGAACTTGTATCATGTACTCTATTTTCAAATAAGCACATGGCACAAGATCAAGGAAAGCTAGTGACTGCTAGCTTTCCTTCTAGCATAAGCATTTCCTTCTAGTATAATAACATATACTTATGCTAGAAAGAAAGCTAGCAGTCGCTAGCTTTCCAATAGAAAAATCTTGTCCATGGTGATTGGTGGTTGCTAGCTTATACCTTGAGCTTGTGCCATGTGCTCTATTTTGAAATAAACACATGACAAAAGATCAAGGAAAGCCAGCGACTGCTAGCTTTACTTGTAGCATAAGATTTTTTCTTCTAGCGACTGCACACATGCTTATGCTACAAGGAAAGCTAGCAGTCGCTAGCTTTCCAATAGAAAAATAATAAGAATCTCTTTAAGTTCACATTTCCTAAAGATTCATAATAGCCTATCCCATAGAGACCATCATTTAACTTGTTAGATGAATAACTTTTGGACATGTCAACATGAGAGAATAAGTGTTTATAAATGACAAGCTTTAAAAAGTCAGCGTCTTCTTCCACATTCACCTCATAATAAAACTTCCCATTACATAGAATGCCAATCTTTTCTCTTGTTGCATGAGAATTATGTCCAAACACAATGTATAGTTCAATGCGCTTTGTGTCAGTGATTATTTTAGCACCCATCTGCATTTCATAGTTCAATACATCTTCCATCCTCTCAAATTCCTGGTGTATTTTCTCTATATCTAAAAAAATTGGATTTCTCTTTTGTGATGGTCTACCTCTATACCAAGCCGGTAGATGTTGCAAGTTTGTTGAATTGTAGCAACAAGGGAATGAAAATTGTAATTATTCTTTCCACGGAACCTCTTCAAGAGACAACTTGAAGTTTTTATGATATCATCTTTACATCTTACCATGGATTTGGCATTAATGTTATTTTCCCAGCACCATTTCTTCCTTCTGAATTTTCGTTTATCCTCCCACTTCTTGTAAACTGAGAGAAGAGTAAAAAGGTCTCCATCGAGATGGAAGAAACAAAGTTTTAAACAATCAGACTCTGATTTTTCTACCTCTGTACCAACCTTAAAAAATATCCTTCTTGCAATTTCCATCAAAGCTCCAAGTACAAGGCCCTCCTTACATAAACCCTGATAAAAATTGTCCAAAGTAATCGTTCCTAATCAAGGTTGGATAACCAACTTCACAAGTTTCAAACATAATTCAGTTAATTTCAAAACTTCCTGGCCACAAATCATTACACCTAACTGCACTAAATATTTATCAGCCATACTAATTGTCTCTTGGCTTGAAGATTGAAAAAAATCCAAAGATTCAAGATCGTGAATGGGAGACAAGAAGGACATAAGATATTGAATAAGTGTACTTCTTTTCGAGTATGGGATTCGTTGGTCTGTATTCAAAGCCACGTTCAACTACATATCTTTCAAATCACCAAAAGAATCCTATGGAATATTTAAAGTGCCCAAAATTTGCTTCATTTTTTCTTCAATTAACCAATCCCATTGAAACTTCAAGTCCATCGAGTAAGAGTCACAAATTTGCTTCTTGTTGCGCACTGTCACCATCAATACTTCACCTACGCCGCTTGAGACCTTCAAAATATTATCTTTACAAATATCGAATTCTAAAGAACCTAAATCAATGAGAAATTCCTTTATCCTACTGTTGGCCCAGGTGCTTAAATTTATTTCGTCCCAAGTTCCTGCACAATTCCAGACTGATCCCAAAGGCGCTGATTGTTGTTGTTGATTTGATAAATCCTCCACCGAGAGTTTGTAGGGAGTGAAAAGTTGTGTCGCTTCGGTTGTGGTCATTACTAAACCTTGTTTTCCATAATTATTCATTTTTACATTGTAATGAGGAAAATACCTTGCAATGCCTAGAGTACCATCCATTGCTTGAGTCCACGTTGAATTCAAATATAGATTCTCATAACACTCTACTTCAACATGTCCATATAATATTTTACTAGAGCAAACCGTTATGTTTTAGGTGCTAAATCATAGGATATTTCTGGGGGTGTGGCTGGAAGTTTGGCTTCTACCTTCACTCTTTCTCAACCACATGGATCCTCTACAAGCTGCTTTGAAGTAGTGGTCGTGATGTTTTCCACCTTCTCATCATAAAACATGAGCCATTGGTCACCTCTCTTCACTATAGAAATGTAATTCCCATCATTAACCGTGCATCCCACATGCACCACAACATCAAATGAAGAATACAAAAAATCATCTGCTTCTCCATCTCCACAATTGTTAATTAGCAGTATGTACTCCATGGGGAATGCAACATGATAGAACAACTTATTGAATCCCTCCATTTCACCTTCATGTACTGTGTATTTGAAACCTTTTCGCTGGCAAGTTAGAACTTGAGGTGCAGATTTGACCTTCAACTTCTTCTTGGCATCTTGCAAATGGCAGCAGTTGTCACACCAGCACTTGCTTTTCCCACTCAGTTTCTCCACGGCGCTGAAAGAACTGAGATAGCTCAACAAATAATAATGTTGTTGTACCTCCACACTTAGATACTCGTCTCTACATGTTACCCTCTCGCAATAGGAACATTGAGTTTCATTGCCGGAAAGTGTAGGGAATTTGAAACATTTGAGATTCTTGAATTTATCCCAGACAGAGATAGAGAAGTTACCTAAATCATTGGCTCATGTACGAAGCCTCTTGTTTCTTGATGTTAGTGGGTGCAAACATCTATGTGAGCTGCATTCGGGCATAGGTGAACATAAGTCTATGGTATATCTGAATGTGAAGGGCTGCAAAAATTTGAAGTCGCTTCCTACTGGAATATCGAAACTCATATGTCTACAGTCGTTGAAAGGTGTTGTTCACCTAGAGGATGGGACTTTTGGGGATATGACAGAGATGCGAGACCTCTCCTTCAAATATATTGATCACTGCAGCCTTCTCAGTCTTCCCAAAGACATTGGTGTCATGAAACGCCTTGAAATTCTTCATCTAGGTGGCTGCGAAGTCCCGAAATGGATCTTTCACCTCCAAAACCTCATGGAGTTGAAGTTAGTTGGTGATAACGATTTAGAACATTCACCTCGAATTTTGAATGTTCTAAAGCGGGGAAATTGAAAATTCGAAACGTCATGGAGTTGAAGTTACTTGGTGATAACAATTCAGAACATTCACCTCGAATTTTGAATGTTCTGAAGCAGGGAAATTGAAAATTCGAATTCAAATTTTGAATGTTTGGGGGGAAATGAAAATTCGAATTTTGAAGGTTTGCGGGAAATGCAAATGCAAATGCAAATTCAAATTTTGAATGTTGACTACCATTCAAAAATACACATATTAAGAGAGTGGTTGCAGGCAAGTGCATGTAAAAATCTTGGATGCGCCACTTTCAAAGCCCTCAGCTATTGAATATCTTTCTGCAGTCACCTGTTCTCTTCTGTAAGGGTTTCGTGGCATCTCTTCAGATATTAACAGTCCACTTCTGTCCGCTTCATCTTTGTCGTATCATATATACATAAAAATCAATCAATATTCAAACTTCAAATCCATCCATCAGACTTGATTGGTAAAAGAGGCTAACCTGGCTCTTCTGTTATGGAACTATAGACTTCTACTTGACGTGGGTGAAGGTTAAGCTGCTCGGCTAATGCCAGCTTTTGCTTCTGCAATTGAAAATGCTATGAGTAATAGATTGTCTTTATCTTGTGGGAATGCAAAAGACGAGGTATTAGGCGCACGGAGGCTTACCGAATTAAGGGTATTGTGCTCATTAAAGCTTTCTTCTAAATAAGCAGACTATTCTTTGGAAAGATGGAGCTTTTTTCTGCTAGTTCTCCCGTCTTCTTCTTCATCGCTTGCTCTGGAGCAAGCTCTATCCAGTTCGTGGTCGTTAGCGTTGTTATCAGGATGATCGTCGTCTCTCTCCCTCTTCACAGCACATGTCCCATTACAAATTGCGAAATCCATCTGAAAAGACGATAGACGCCAACGTGGTGGCTCCTACACCTTGACCACAGGATCAGTTTCCTGCCAATTTTATCAATAGACAAAAGAAGTATTAGATTAGATAAGAAATGGACAACCATTAAACCTGAAAGAGATCGGACCATGAGTGAATGAACCGAGATACATATCATCGTTTTCAGAGATCGGTGGTTGGTACATTTTAGTGTCGAGGTGCCATGAAAAACAACGCAGAACGGGAGCTGAAGGAATCAGATCCGGCTGAATGGGAGGGTTGGGATTGGCTGCGGTTTGCCTCTGTGAGCCCAGTTCTAGTCCTAGTCACAAAACCAGTTCTGTATTCTGTAAATAGTCGGAGTGCCCACCGATAATTTCAAATTCGTGCTGCGCATGCATTTCAAATTCGTGTTGGGCGTCGGGTGGGCATTTCAAATTCAAAATCCCTTATCGGGAATGGTGGCACAGGGTACAATTAAGTTGATGTGCAATGTTCATGCCACAGGTTCATGTGAATGATGGGATATGGTATCCATGAGGGATCAAATTTGAAGGGTAGGGTCCCATTTCACTTTGAAGGTTGTGAGAAATTGAACCCTTCAATGTTGACATGTAAAAATAAATCATTCTTTTATGGGAGTGTATAACAAAATTTTATTATTTATTAGAAACAGTATATAGGAAAAAAATGACAATAAGACAAAATTTCGAGTGACTCAACATTTACATGGCATTAGTGAGGTAAACCATGTACTCTCTCGGTCCTTGGAGCATATAGTTTATTGAACTTAGATAAGGGACAATTCTGTCAAGCTGGTGAAATACTCAATTGTTGGGTCGTTGATAAAATAAGGCATTGGAATTTGGAAGGACCTTTGAATGGGGGATTGTTTCAGCTTGATGGTGGCTCTATTGGTCAAGTGTGATTGGACCTACCTAAAAGAAAAACCACAGAATATAATACCTAATGCTTTTACAGAGAAACTTTTTTATTAACCCTAAATTCAGCAGCTATTTTTAGAATTGAATCATGTCCTCCCCACATGCTCAAATCAAAGTGATCAAACAAAGGCCCCAATTTTAGGTGGATTATGGATGGTTCCTCCAATGTATATCAAGTTTATACCCCAATTCGAAGTGATCAAACAAAATCTCCAATTTTAGGTAGATTATGGATAGTCCCTCCAATCTATATCGAGTTTATTAGCCCTATCAAAAAGGTTAAATATTTATTAGTCCACTATAAGGAAGAACTTTTAATTCTCCAACAAATATCACTACAATTTGGGTGTCCAGTTTCTACCAAAGTCAACAAGGAAGATGAATCATAAACACACATTTGGGAGGTTTGCGACAACGAGGATGTCGAAATCATGTTCTTCACTAGAGCATTGCACTCCGAGTCCCTCATTCATGAACGTCGGTCGAGGGATTCCCTTGTTCAGATATATTGGTAGACAATTTGTACTTCTTGTTTCCATTATTCAAAGGCTGACAGGAAAACGAAGGGGTCAGAGTCTATAACATTTACAGTGTCGGTTGTTAAATATTTTATCCTTTCAACTATTAGATTTCATTAAGGAAATTGGAACAATTCAAACACTTATATTCAAATATTGTTCTTTCTTTCAACCTAATGTTTACAATTCACGGCAGATAAATAGCATTGACAGATTTAGAACTCAATGGGTACATCGTGTTGGGTTCTGACCAGAGAGAATTATTCTAGCCCTATTCAAGTGAAAGCGTCAATTGTCAGCCCACCAGAACAGACTTATCAGCTGCGTTCCTTGATTTTATCCGGATGATCTAATAAATTGATGAGCCAACAAAATGAAATCTTCATTTGCTCCAAATTCAAAGAATTACACTGAATAATAAAATTTGAATGAATTCATGTGCTAGCTAGAGTTAATATATAAGGGAAAGTAGGATGGCAAAGTGCGCAGGTATTTCCCATGAGATGTTGCAGTTGTTTCTATGAACATTCCACGCACTAAACCCGACTAGACCAGAAATTGGATAGTATTTGGTTTAGGGACTGAAATTTTGTTAAGAAAATGCCAGAGAATTTGATGAGACAAGAATGCCTTGTAGCACTAGGAGATAGGATGACATGGCAGAGAGATTTACCTGGAACTAATGTGGTGCTGTCAGCATGATTCATGGAGATGGATGAAACACCGAATGAAATGCTGCTGGCCACCCACACTCGTGAAGGTTATTTCGGCCTGCCAACTCCTGTAAAAAATTCATTACACATATCTTGAGAGCTGGAGATACCAACAGAAGCAATTTATGAAAATAACAACAAATAATGCATACGCTGAGGCTATTTAGTTTATATACCATTTGGTGCAAGGAGGAAATGTGCCCTAAGCAGGCATAGACTGGATCTCATAGTTGATCATGTGCCTTGTAGGATGTGTGACAACTGTTTGGCAGCGCTAGATTATGAGAATATATAGCAAATATTTTCAGACAATGCTCGCCCCAAAAATCTTATGAACTGTTGCAAAATGCTCACCGCCTTCATCGTAGCCTTAGTATGGAGAGAACAACATCCTTTCACCCATTTCCTTCTAAGAAACTTGCAAGCCTTGAAGGCGCTCCTCCAATGCACAATATTTGAACTACCGAGTCCCGACGGTGAGTTTTCTGAGGTATCCTTGATGGATCTTCTGCCATGGCGAAGAATGGAGGAAATTGGTGAGGAACCGTCCTTTGGTAACTTTCGTGGAGCGCGGGCATTTGAGATTTGAAATTCAAATTTGCTTTTTTGAACACCGTGTCTGAACATTGAAGGGACAGGATATATATATTATGCATTATATGCATGGACTTGGTATATGACATACATTAGATCATGTACTTTTCCTTATCACCAAGATGATGTACATGTATCTACGCACATTTCAAACAACCTTTCTCAAACCTATTTTCATATTAGTAACAAGAAATTATGTGAATTTAAACTACTTTAGGTAAAGCAATCGTATTCCAAATAACACCATTAAACACATGATAAATGACAAGCATTTGTGGGGTAGGGAATAATTTCAATATTATTGATGTGAAAAAGGAAACATTACATTAGTGTGAATACATGATTTCCATCTATTGTATCTCCTTCACTAGAGCTCTTGGCCCTTTATCATTTGCCACATGATTTAATCCTTTGTTGATGGTGATCTACAGTCTCTTGTGTTCTTGGAGATATGGATTGAGTGATCCTTGGGCTTACACTCAATATTCCTATGCATATAAAGAAGTAAGAAGAAACTGCCTCTCAACAATAAATATGTGAGCTTCATAATACTATTTATTTCTTTGAATTCTCCTAATGCTTGGCTGCTTGATATCACTCTTCTCTATTTCCATCTCTTATCCATGGATCTTTCAGTTATTGTCTAGGGAGGTGACAAGGTTGAGGTCAATAGTGCATGCATATTGTAGAAAGGTTTTCTTACATCATCTTTCATCATGGATTTTCTCATTCCCAAGCTCTCTTCCCTAATTTATTCCTTTTGGTATATGGTTGTGGTTATTGTATATAACACATATGGATGGTAGTGGTTACTCTTTAGAAGAACCACAATTCCTATGCTTTTCATTAGGGAAAAGAGCATCCACTTATCTATAAGCATGTAAACAATTGATTTTGATCTAGTATTTTTCACATGTTTCATTGATTCTAGCTAGGAGTACCTTGTATTTGTGTTCCTCACATCAAGGGTGTAAAATATCCATATTACACTTCAACCATCCTAAGTCTACACCCAATATCCATAACCACCTCTCTCTATGCTAGTGCTTGCATCTGGGGAAATGTCCATAAGTTGTCTATGTCTTAGTCAAGTATTTCATCTTGTAATCATCATACTTTTTGTAAAATCGATATCATATTCACCATGCTAAAAAAGTTAGTACCTTGATGTTATGGATCCTTGGATCCATTACAATAGTCAACTAGCCGGTTAACTTCATAATGGTACCAGAATTCTTGTAGGTAAAACTATAATCCATATGATATAATTTACAATTAATCATTAATGCCAAATTGAACATGTACATCTTCAGAACATGTGTTGCAAGCACTTATACATGATTGAAACTGCAATAACAAACGATCATCATAAGTATAAAATCATGATGGAAACACTCCATTATCATCATGATCATGTGTTGATAAATCATAAACCATCAATATATACTCTTAAGGGTTAAATAAGCCATGATCACATATCTAAGTAAACAACAATCTCTCTTAGTCACATTACAATATTGCACTAGAGAATATCATGTCATGGATAACTTTGCCTAGTTCTATTTACAGTTGTACTCATGCCATTGACTATCTTCTTAAGATGATTTCATGCATAGTCCATCATATTCATCAAACTCAAGTATAATATACACAAATTATAAAAGAGTAATACACACGTGACACAATAACTTGATGAATATGCCTTTCTCATTCAGAATTTAACTATACATACATGGAAGAAATTATATTCTACTATGCCTTTGGCCTGCTTATCATCACTTGGACATTATCTCCTACCTCTATCCACTCCTATCCTAGTAGGCTTACCAAAACCTATCTTCTACAAGACTAAACCTCTAGTCCCTTAAACAAAATCCTACAAATCAACACTTGCTAGGACAACCCTAAACACTTGCTCGGTCTAGGGTTTTGCAGAGTTGACCCACCAATGCCATATTTGCATTGAGGTGCACTGGGCAAAAAACTTGTTTAGGAAATGACTGTACAACGGAGTCATTGGGCCACGAGGACACGAGAGAGAGGGCCCCTTAGGGGTAATGGCATGCCAGGAGACCAATGGATTCGACGATTCGTCGATCCGACCTCCGGTTGCCGATATATGTCAAGCCCTAGGTCGCATGAAAATGTCGTTCAAGGACACTAGGTCAATCTTGGTCCGGGAGCAAAAAACCAAACGGAGCAACGAAAGTGCATGCCGTCAGCTCCTGCAAGTGTGTATGGGCAATGCCGACATGGGTAGACCACCAAGACTTGCTCGGTCTAGGGTTTTGCAGAGTTGACCCACCAATGCCAGATTTGCATTGAGGTGCACTGGGCAAAAAACTAATTTAGGAAATGACTGTACAACGGAGTCATTGGGCCACGAGGACACGAGAGAGAGGGCCCCCTAGGGGTAATGGCATACCAGGAGACCAACGGATTCGATGGTTCGTCGATTCGACCTCCGGTTGCCGAGATATGTCAAGCCCTAGGTCGCATGAAAATGCCGTTCAAGGACACTAGGTCAATCTTGGTCCGGGAGCAAAAAACCAAATGGAGCAACGAAAGTGCGTGCCGTCGGCTCCTGCAAGTGTGTATGGGAAATGCCGACATGGGTAGACCACCAACACTTGCTCGGTCTAGGGTTTTGCAGAGTTGACCCACCAATGCTAGATTTGCATTGAGGTGCACTAGGCAAAAAACTAGTTTAGGAAATGACTGTACAACGGAGTCATTGGGCCACGAGGACACGAGAGAGAGGGCCCCCTAGGGGTAATGGCATGCCAGGAGACCAACGGATTCGACTGTTCGTCGATCCAACCTCCGGTTGCCGAGCTATGTCAAGCCCTAGGTCGCATGAAAATGCCGTTCAAGGACACTAGGTCAATCTTGGTCCGGGAGCAAAAAACCAAACGGAGCAACGAAAGTGCGTGCCGTCGGCTCCTGCAAGTGTGCATGGGAAATGCCGACGTGGGTAGACCACCAACACTTGCTCGGTCTAGGGTTTTGCAGAGTTGACCCACCAATGCCAGATTTGCATTGAGGTGCACTGGGAAAAAAACTAGTTTAGGAAATGACTGTACAACGGAGTCATTGGGCCATGAGGACACGAGAGAGAGGGCCCCCTACGGGTAATGGCATGCCAGGAGACCAACGGATTCGACGGTTCGTCGATCCGACCTCCGGTTGCCGAGATATGTCAAGCCCTAGGTCGCATGAAAATGCCGTTCAAGGACACTAGGTCAATCTTGGTCCGGGAACAAAAAACCAAACGGAGCAACGAAAGTGCATGCCGTCAGCTCCTACAAGTGTGTATGGGCAATGCCGACATGGGTAGACCACCAACACTTGCTCGGTCTAGGGTTTTGCAGAGTTGACCCACCAATGCCAGATTTGCATTGAGGTGCACTGGGCAAAAAACTAATTTAGGAAATGACTGTACAACGGAGTCATTGGGCCACGAGGACACGAGAGAGAGGGCCCCCTAGGGGTAATGGCATACCAAGAGACCAACGGATTCGATGGTTCGTCGATCCGACCTCCGGTTGCCGAGATATGTCAAGCCCTAGGTCGCATGAAAATGTCGTTCAAGGACACTAGGTCAATCTTGGTCCGGGAGCAAAAAACCAAACGAAGCAACGAAAGTGAGTGCCGTCGGCTCCTGCAAGTGTGTATGGGAAATGCCGACATGGGTAGACCACCAACACTTGCTCGGTCTAGGTTTTTGCAGAGTTGACCCACCAATGCTAGATTTGCATTGAGGTGCACTAGGCAAAAAACTAGTTTAGGAAATGACTGTACAACGGAGTCATTGGGCCACGGGGACACGAGAGAGAGGGCCCCCTAGGGGTAATGGCATGCCAGGAGACCAACGGATTTGACGGTTCGTCGATCCAACCTCCGGTTGCCGAGCTATGTCAAGCCCTAGGTCGCATGAAAATGCCGTTCAAGGACACTAGGTCAATCTTGGTCCGGGAGCAAAAAACCAAACGGAGCAACGAAAGTGCGTGCCGTCAGCTCCTGCAAGTGTGCATGGGAAATGCCGACGTGGGTAGACCACCAAAACTTGCTCGGTCTAGGGTTTTGCAGAGTTGACCCACCAATGCCAGATTTGCATTGAGGTGCATTGGGCAAAAAACTAGTTTAGGAAATGACTGTACAACGGAGTCATTGGGCCATGAGGACACGAGAGAGAGGGCCCCCTAGGGGTAATGGCATGCCAGGAGACCAACGGATTCGACGGTTCGTCGATCCGACCTCCGGTTGCCGAGATATGTCAAGCCCTAGGTCGCATGAAAATGTCGTTCAAGGACACTAGGTCAATCTTGGTCCGGGAACAAAAAACCAAACGGAACAACGAAAGTGCGTGCCGTCGGCTCCTGCAAGTGTGTATGGGCAATGCCGACATGGGTAGACCACCAAAACTTGCTCGGTCTAGGGTTTTGCATAGTTGACCCACCAATGCCAGATTTGCATTGAGGTGCACTGGGCAAAAAACTAGTTTAGGAAATGACGGTACAATGGAGTCATTGGGCCACAAGGACACGAGAGAGAGGGCCCCCTCGGGGTAATGGCATGCCAGGAGACCAACGGATTCGACGGTTCATCAATCCGACCTCCGATTGCTGAGATATGTCAAGCCCTAGGTCGCATGAAAATGTCGTTCAAGGACACTAGGTCAAGCTTGGTCCGGGAGCAAAAAAACCAAACGGAGCAACGAAAGTATGTGCCGTCGGCTCCTGCAAGTGTTTATGGGAAATTCCGACATGGGTAGACCACCAACACTTGCTCGGTCTAGGGTTTTGCAGAGTTGACCCACCAATGCCAGATTTGCATTGAGGTGCACTGGGCAAAAAACTAGTTTAGGAAATGACTGTACAATGGAGTCATTGGGCCACGAGGACACGAGAGAGAGGCCCCCCTAGGGGTAATGGCATGCCAGGAGACCAACGGATTCGACGGTTCGTCGATCCGACCTCCGGTTGCCGAGATATGTCAAGCCCTAGGTCGCATGAAAATGCCGTTCAAGGACACTAGGTCAATGTTGGTCCGGGAGCAAAAAACCAAACGGAGCAACGAAAGTGCGTGCCGTCGGCTCCTGCAAGTGTGCATGGGCAATGCCGACGTGGGTAGACCACCAACACTTGCTCGGTCTAGGGTTTTGCAGATTTGACCCACCAATGCCAGATTTGCATTGAGGTGCACTGGGAAAAAAACTAGTTTAGGAAATGACTGTACAACGGAGTCATTGGGCCACGAGGACATGAGAGAGAGGGCCCCCTAGGGGTAATGGCATGCCAGGAGACCAACGGATTCAACGGTTCGTCGATCCGATCTCTGGTTGCCAAGATATGTCAAGCCCTAGGTCGCATGAAAATGCCGTTCAAGGACACTAGGTCAATCTTGGTTCGGGAGCAAAAAACCAAACGGAGCAACGAAAGTGCGTGCCATCAGCTCCTGCAAGTGTGCATGGGCAATGCCGATGTGGGTAGACCACCAACACTTGCTCGGTCTAGGGTTTTGCAGAGTTGACCCACCAATGCCAGATTTGCATTGAGGTGCACTGGGCAAAAAACTAGTTTAGGAAATGTTCGTTACAATAGATATTACAACTTACTTCATTGCGTTAGTAGAATTCCACGGAATGATAAATAGATTAGAACTAAAAGGAAAATAACTATAACAAAACAACACATCCACACAAATAACACAAGATATACCCTCAGGTAAAATTAATATTGCAAGTAAGTTCGACACGAAAAAAGTAAAATTTAACTATGCTCTAGTAGTGGGGAACTAAGGTAGTTTAACACAAGTTTTAATGTTTACATCTTCAACTATGTCTTTTTGAAACCTTCTTGTCCAAGTGATTCCCTTGCCATCAGAAGCACAGTTGAAAGCACGTTTTGTATGCTTTGGGTAATTAGATATTTCATGAACAAGAATTTATTGTCATACAAGTTGTGCTCAGGTGGTTTCACGTGTACTTCAGATATAGGAGCATCATATAAATACCCAACTTAAAGAAATAGGCACAATCAAGCTAATGTGAAGTTTAAACTCAAGCAAATATGTCAATCGAAGGAGGAAACTGTTGTATTGCAAAGAAGCTCTGAATCACTAAAAAAGGAAAATGTGGCTTTCCAACGCAGTAGATCGACGATGTAATAATTTGCCATAGCATTCTCCAATGATTGTTTATGTTTAGATATACATGTTTCAACCTTCTCTGTTTAGATAACTGAATAAATAGATAATTAGGATGATAGTCGGAGCCAAAAATCTGTAAAGGCTTGGAGCGACAACTCTGCCTAGGGACAGTTAAGGGAGTTGACGGTTTTTCTTTCTCTCACATCCTACATCCTACATCCTACATCATACAATTAAGTTCACTAAAACTCTTTACGAGTTGTTTCGTGTGAGTGCTATGCAAAGTCCTGGCTGGCAATATGAATAGATTATACCCTTGGGAGGCCAAGCTATATCCATTAAAGCACATTATAGTGTATAGTTCAATCATGTTACATAGTAGAACCAAACCTAACAAAAAAAATTCCTGAATCATTGTTAACACAGATCTGTTCTTGCCATTATTTTTACCAAATCGTTGGAGGTTTGTTGGTTAATAGTGTAGAGATGAAGTATTTAATCTTGTGGTTGCCAATATAACCATGAATATTCAGTTCTGGATGAAGCAATAAAACTGCTGATGATATGCATTTAGATATCCGTTCATGATTGAAGCCCAGTCTAGTTAGAAATTAGAACACAAAGTTTAAATCGTTTACACAAACTACAGCATCGTGGTCATCATCATCATCATCATTCTTCATTTTCATCATGGTCATCATCATCATCATCATCATAGTCATCATGCTCAATATCTTCATCATCATCATCATTGTTGTGGTCATTGTCATCATGCTCAACATCATCATCATCATCATCGTCATCATCGTGGTCATCATGATCATCATATTCATCATGCTCAACATCGTCATCATCATCATCATCATTGTTCGTCATCATCGTGGTCATCGTCATCATTCTTCATTATCATCAACTGCATATGGTCTACGGACACGCATTAATAGAAAGGTCAGCTTTAAAAAGAAAAATAATCAGTTACCACATGGAAGAAGTGAGCCCCACTAGACTCCACACCCTAAAGCACGAGGATAAGACTTTGAAACATGGACTAGCCAGCCAATCTTGATTTCCAATGCCCACTACCAACCAGCAAAGAAAGACCATGTCTTTGCATGTAAAGTCAACATGTAATTGATTAGATAGACGCTCAAGTCCATATGCATTAAAGAATCAGGTAAGATTTACACATCAAAAGGACTCTAACTTCCACTAGACTCCAAACCTTCAAGCAGAGGATAAGACTTTGGATAAGACTAGCCAACTTGTAATCTTGATTTCTCTAAAACATCTAGAATGGTACAAAGAGTCAAGTCGACAGCCTCGATTTCTAAGAATTCATATACATTCATAAGTAGGTATAGGAAATAATTGCCGTATTAAGATGTATCTATTTTCATAAACATTGATGGGAATCACTGAAATCGTATTAAGATGTATAGTTGATTTCTTAAATTTTAATGTAAAAAATAAAGAATATGTATTCACAAGTCAAAGTCAATTTTGATTTCTTGTAATAGATTCTAAATGGGGTTACATAGAAAGTGCCCTCCATGTTTACAATGGTGTTAAATGTTCCTCTTTTAAGGCATAATGTTTGTCATATCTTTTTGCATTTCATTGAAATATTCCACCCACATCTTCACTTTGTTTTATCTTACATAGTTTTATAGTGTTGCATTTCAAAATGTATATACATAGTTTAATCCCAACAACAGCTCACCACAATTTACATGGTTAAGTGTGTAAATTTACATGCTTTGAACCTTAATATTATTTTTATAAATAATTTGACACATCTCTTCATATTCTATTTATTAAATACTTTTATCATATTTTGAGAAGCTTTTAATTCTCAAGTCTTTACATTTATTTTTAATTTTTTATAATTTTGATAACTTAGGTCTGTTTTACAAAACATTAACATCCTTAGGTTTGTGATTTGAAATAATTGAATGAAAATTTTAAAATTGAAAACCTCGAATTTTTGACAGTCCCATCGAACCTGCAGGTTGATCATGAGCCAGCTGCAGCCATATCCTGGAGATCTCATCGTACACAGTCTCGCTGCCGCCATATCCTCAAGGTTCAACTCCCATCTACCTGCATTCAACGCCCATCTACCTGCATTCAAGGCAGTGCAGTCCATTGCAAAATGCCAAGAGACCTGGTCCTCATTCTCGTCCTGCAAATTCCTATAGTTGGAGCTGGTGAAACATTGTTCTTGTCCTCTTCAAATTAGAACCTGAATCCTATTGCGAGCAACTGGAGCGGCTGAATCGTCCTCCTGTAAATTAGAACTTCAGGTACTCCTCGTCCTACAAATTCCTATCATTCTCGTCCATTTAGTTTAGTATCTGGATTTTGTTCAAGGCCCATGGGGTATGGGTATTTTTGTGCCTTCTTCAAGTTATAAGAGGTTGCATATTTCAGTTACTGGAGATATCTGCGAGTCTGTTGTATGCTTGAAAATCTTGATCTGAACATTCCCATGTAAATTTCGTAGCAACGTTTTGTAGTTTGTATGTTCTTATTTCAAACTTTATCAGTTTTTAGAGGTTTGTACTGGTTCTTATACTTTGTAGTGGTTGTTATATCGTAGCATGGATTTATATTTAGTGTACGTGACTATTGCTCAAGGGACGCTCCCTCCAGTCACTCATCCTAGTACTTTTGTTTAAAGCACTTCCCAGCACAGTCTTTGCAAGGTCGGAAAGCCCCCGTGGAACAGATGGAAAAACCTTTTGAAGGTCTAATTTGAAGGTCAAGAAATACAACAGATTTTCAAACCAGAATCAACATACATACCAAAGAGTGAACTCGTTGGAAGCATCTCCGCCACTATATCAACATACAATAGAAACTGTAGAATTTGAGAAAGCATTCCTCTTGTTCCTTTGGAGATCCCCCCTCCTAGTATTCAACTTCCTAGTATTTATATAGGCAATCTAGTGGTTCTATTTCTGTTTAAGCTGGTAGAACCAAATGTGTTCTTTCCTCATGCTCCATAAATTTTACAAAACGGTCTACAATATCTTTGTTATTTGTTTGTTGCGTTGATGTGCTATTTTTCGGCGTCTTTAAACGCGATTTGATGGATAAATTACCGATCAATTAAACCTTGACATCGAGCAATAATTCCCTTTGTGGTATCATTTTCACCTTCATCCATTAGTAAAAACTAAACGAAATATTTCTTAAAATAATAAAAACAAACAGATCAGGAAGAAAGTGTGAGGATCTCTTTCTTTTCCGAATTAGTATCTTTCTTTTATGATAAATTCCTGATGCCTTCGCTTGTGGAAACATGGACTCCCGTCCTCCCTTATCTGCTTCTTTATCTGCGACCATTACAGTAATTTAGAATTGGTGTTTCCGTTTTTTATCGACTAGAATCCACGCAATATTTTACTTCGCTAATATCGCTTTTGTTATCTACGATCTGGTGGAGTTGCGACCTAGGAGAGCAACGATGAGCAGAATAAACAAATTCGTTCTGAATTTAGTGGGATCCCCTTTTACTAATTCGGTGGCTAGCAATCCCTTCCAACGATCTTGGTCAAACGCATGGACTTTTCTTAAATGATGTCTTATCCACACGAAAAAATATAGTGATCTCTCTCTTCGATAATTGCATAACGATATGAAATTAATGAAATCACAATTAAAACGAACTCTGCTGGCACCCAAACTACACAATTTCTAGTGAATGAAGCTTGGCGCAATTTCCCCGGTCAATACTAAACCCTATCTTCAGTAGCTTAACACATTTTCTTCATATGATGATGGCTGCGTCTTGGTGAGATTCTATATTAGCTATGATGTGATGTTCATTTTTAGAATTCCTGGGCATAACAATTTCATCATCTGTGAATTGGTTGTATTAATGCGATGGTATTCTTTTTAAGTAGATTGTATCATTATATATTATTTTTTGGGAGTAGCTATTTTTTTAACCAGCATAAATTTATCTTAAACCCATATCTATTAAGCATCTTAGAGGATTTTTTTTTTTTTTAAATTGAAACTCAAGAAATTTGATCTCTTAATTTATAGATCCGGGTTTAAGTTTTAAGTTTTTATTTTATATATAAACATTTATTTTTTAATTAATTTTCATAATATTTATTTTATGAACCAACCTAGATTTTTTTTTAAATAATTTCTATAATTTTTTATTTCATGAACCCGACATAAATTTTTTTAATTAAAAAATTACTTTTTACATTTAAATTTTGATCTTCATGACAAACTGGAATCTCCTCCTAACTTTAATAATTAATAATTAATACCAACAATTTCAAAGATGAAATCTCTTTATTTAGCTATGTAGGAGTTGAAACAATCCCTTCACAATGGAAAGGTCTGGGTAGGAAGTGGCTCATTGCATTGGACATAAATTCCATTAGAACAAAAATATCATGAACACTAAGAATTAGAAAAAAAATAACATGAAGATAAATGTTTAGAAAATTATGTGGTAAACTGAAAATATATTAGTTACTAAAAAATTAATATAAAAATAATCAAATACTAAAAAACAAATTATTTAGTAAATTCCAATTGTATTGTAAATATTTAAAAATAATATATAAATAATAAAAAAAAATTCTTATCAAAATAAAATTTTCAAATAATAAAAACAATAGTATTTTTTATTAAAATAAGAAATTATAAATAATAATAAAATTGTTATATAAAAACAACAAAGTAATATTCATTGTTCGGAGATGGAATTAATAATCTTTTCATTAATTTTTAAGAAAATATCTATAAGACTATCGTAACATTTTACAAGAGGACCCATCAAGAAAATAAATGATAGTTGTAAAGAATTAAATGAATGGGACAAGAGATGGCCTTAGCAAGCTATTCAAGCATTTTGAGGGTAGTTTATCGTAACATTTTACAAGAGGACCCATCAAGAAAATAAATGATAGTTGTAGAGAATTAAATGAATGGGACAAGAGATGACCTTAACAAGCTATTCAACCATTTTGAGGGTAGTTTATCTTTAGGTTGGCATAATCAATAAGCACAAATCTATAAGAAAAGAAGAAATAAAATGAAATAACTAATAATCTTCTCTCTTTTTTATTATATATGGATATAGTTTTTGCACAATTATCACATCATTTTTTCTAAAATTGTATTATTCATCCGTTTATACAAATTGAAAAATGAAATTTATGATATTTTTTTGGTATTTTGTTTTTGCATTTATTTGTGTTTTTCTTAACCAAACTTGCATTTTTTTCTTATATCTTATTAACATTTATGTCAATATATTAGTATATTAGTATATGATGGAAAAACCTTTTTTTGTTGGTATGGAACAGGGGACTGGGTATAACACAAGAAGCAGGTATTGAGCTTGACCCCGAAACAAAATACAATTGATGCAGTGAACATATATCGGGTAAGATTTAAATTTTTGGAATCATTCTGTCCATTTTGTAAGAAGGAGTCTGGGTTATTATTTTATGTCTGGTCTTGTGTTGGAATTTTTCTTTAAACTTTATTTGTAGTCTTCATTTAAGAACCCTCATGAATTTATAATATACTTGCTCTGCTACTAGATGCATGTATCACATAGAGCCTTTGATTTGTATTTTTGACATTCCCCATCTCACTAAAATGGCCAATGATAGTGTCAATGAAATTAAGAAGATCCTCAGACAAATGACGTGCTAGCTTGTGGGCATGAAACATGCATAGAATACTCAAGTATTCACATCGAAAAACATGAATCCAAGAAGGAAAACATGAAATCTAAATTCCAAGAACTAAATATTGATTATGATAAAATTGCGTCAAACTCATAGATGCATTACAATATCATATTGGGTTTTGCAAGAGGTTCTCGACCAGATACATGATTTCCTAGTGTTTCAATTGCTTCAACGAAGGGGCATATTATTTATGAAGACATTCCAACAAACAACTTTAGCACTCAATGAGAACAACATGAATCAAAAAGATCAAGGGAAAATTAAAGCAGGACAACAAATGGAAGAAGGCCTCAATGGAAATTATCTTGGCTCTTAAACTTCTCATATATGCATTTTACTTGTCTTGTTTATTAGTAATTATGTAAAGCAGTATAGCACTAAATTTGAAATTCATAAGGTAGGTATTGTAAGAAAGAAAAAGCATCATGACCAATTAACATATTTGTTGAAAATATTTATACAAGAATACTATAATGTTTTTTGAAATTTTTGTACTTTTTATGTTATTTGGTTTGTCAACAACCTTTTTATAAATATATAACTACCTCTTTTTTGTGATATATATATATATATATATATATATATATATATATATATATATATATATATATATATATATATATATTTCCTATGGGATAGAGGAGGGCATCTTTTAACACATTGGTGACCCATTTTCATGCTCATGTGAACTTCATGCAAGCAAATGGGAATAAGGAAAAAACTTTTTCTAAGGTCAAAATCCCATATTCATTACATTGCACATGAACATATTACTAGGAATTGGAGTTAATGACAGTAATGTTTCTATATGTGTGGACTTGAATCTCACCCCATGAAGGGATACCAATGAAGGATAAAGGAAAAAAGCTTGTTCACAGTGCAATTCCAGGTTTTTCCTTACTCTAGTAATTAGGTTAGCAATGTGTAGGACTCTATTGCACGAGGCTATTAACTCATTAATAATGTGTTGGATTCCATTTGAGGAGGATATCAACAAGGTCTCTATTTAGCAAGTAATGTGGAGGCTACCAACTAATTATTGTAGTACTCTCTGGTGCTAACTTGTAATAGAGTTGTTATGGATCTCATCATGCTTGACAAATAGGCTAGTAGTGGTTTTAGTTATGTTCCTTTCCCTTACATCAATATTAGCGTGTAGGCTAGAGAGGTTTTAAGTGTTAGTTACTAAATTTTTATGTGTAAAAATACATAAATTTGAGATAATTCTTATCATTGTCTTATCACATCATAACTTCTTTTTCTTGTGAGCTTTACAGTGACATGAGTAGAAGAGGTCATACTTTAGATATCTTCACTTATAATATAAGTATTCGATGCTTCTGTCAGAGCAAGAAATTAGATAAGGCACTGGAGATTTTGGATCAAATGGGTGAGAGTGGGTGCAGTCCTGATGTTGTGACTTACACAACAATCATTGATGGTTTGTGTAAGGTAGAGGGAGTGCGGAATGCTTATGATGTTTGGAATAGGATGGTACGGGCAGGTTGTGCACCAGATGCGGTAGCATGTGGAGCATTGATATAAGTTACCTCATATATGTGCGTTAGCTATTTGTTTGTGGGAGAAAAGATTTCTTGTGTAAAAATTTAAAGATTTCTCGATAACAATAAATATATTATAGGTTTTTCTTTAAATCTTTTGTTTATGTAATACCTTTATAGAGAAAAAGAAAGCATGTCTTTTATGATAAAGTCAATTTTAACCTTAACCTAAAATACATGCAGATTACCATTGTACTTTATTTAAATATTATATAATAGTTAATTATTAAAGCTACATATTATTACGGATAAGTATGAATAGTTACACTTGGAGAGTAGTTTCTTTCTTCAACTATCTACATCAATTCCTCTTAGTTTAGTTGGAAAGATTATCCAATTTTAACTTAGGGGAATCATGAAAACACAGAAGATAATGTTGATTGAAATGGTGACTTAGTCTATAATACTAGAGTGCTGAGTCTAAAATGAATGTATATTTTCAATTTGCAAGTAATCAATTAAGTGATAAAACTATTGTCTTTTTGCACAACGTTTATTTATTATCACATCAAGCAAGATGACTGTATGGATAGTTGTCAGTTGCCAGTGGCCACTTACATCTGCATAGCAAATATTGACATTGTTTTACAAGTTGGAAAATACATTTTGTGACAACTCTTGTATTAAATGTTTGATTGCAAATTGGAAAATACCTGTTTGTTTGTCTCATAGACAGGTATTAAGTTAGGCCTCCCGTCATAATTTATGGGTTGGGTATGGATGCAAATCTGAATTGGGTTTCTAGTATTTGTCGCGCCTGTATATATAACACTGGATATATTCATTGTTCCTGAAGGTTATTAAAATTTAAAACCACAAATGAATTTAAAAACACTCCAGCTCAATTTCTTCTATACAAAAGGGGCAGCGAAGATATTGAGGAACAAGTGATGGTCCTCATTAACAAGCTCTAGGTTCCCAATTCTAAGGTCCCGAAAAGCTTTACTATGAATTAAAGCACTCTATTGCTGGCTCGAATTGAAGATTACCCTTTCAAATGAATCCGGAGAGGGCATATGGACTAAGTGAATTTGTAATTGAATCAACGATGATTACAATATTGGGTAAGTCATATGTTTGAAAAGGGAGCTCAAGTACTCAATAAATTATGGACCAGGAGGCAGGCTCCTTTCCATCCGAGACTACTTGCCCAATGTGGACAAGCGGCTTTGCATCTTCTTTCACGAACAAATTTTGCAACTAGTAGCCATGTTAGGATAATCTTTGTGAATTTCCATACCTTTGAACGCAGATCAGAGTGTGATTGGCTCTCGGTAGATGTGATTTTGTGGATAGTCCACATCACATGATGAGACAGTTTTCTGATGGGTTATTTTTTGGTATTATGTGCCTTTCCCCCTATTTGGAACTCTAGACGAGTTGTTATGAAATGTCATGCTGAAGCAGCTGTATGTACTAATGTCCTTTGATTCTATTGAATAACAAGGACAGGTTTTTTTCGCTTGAAAAAAAATTGTCATTTATTTTCAAATATGGTTTTATATTTTTTTTGAAATTTATAGTTTTTGATGTTGTAAATTTAGAATTAGCTTTATTTTAATATGTATTTTAATGGTATAAATAGATTCAGCATTTTTTAAAAATTTCGAAACATCCAAAAATTCCACTTAACAACTATAATCTAGATTTTGAAAAATTACAATAAAATTTTTTCAAAATAAAAATCATTCTATTTAAACCTAAATAACTATTTTAAATAATTGCCAATCATTTATTTGAATGTTGTATTTCTAAATTTCATTTTGTAAACCTCCATGGTATAATCAACTCTATGAATGTATGTAGGATGTAATATATGGCATTACTTGTACATAAAAATAGCTATCAACTCTATGAATGTATATAAGTATATGGCATTACTTGTACATAAAAATAGTTATCAACTCTATGAATGTATATAAGATGTAATATATAGCATTACTTGTATATAAAAATAGCTAAATAGCTAGTGTTTTTTATATTTAATTATTTGATATAAGTTTGTAACTTACAGATAGTTTCAATATATTGTACAGTTTCCATTCAAGTAGTCTTGGCTTCATAGCTTCTAGATTATTGTCTATCAAAGAAGCAAGACCAACTAAGATGAAGATGAAGCTATGGGAAAAAATGGCATTGGCATTGGCATTAGCTTTAGTCTTAGCCAAACAAAAAGTAAAGAAGAAGACTGGATTAAAAAGAGGTTGAAAATCTTGGTAAGTTTATAGCTTTTTTTTTACTTTTACAATTTTGTTTATAGATTTTTTTATTTTTATTTTTACAATTTATTTTATTTAGTTTTTTTTACATGGTTTATTTAGTTTTTTTTCTATTAGGTTGAGTTGCATTATTTTCATTTTAAAAGAAAAGCCTTTTCATTTATATGCAATATCTCATGTGCACTCAAAACCGTCACTTTCTTTGATGCACACACACACACACAAGAAACTCTCTCGTCACTCACTAAGTTCAAAAATAGCTTAAATCTACTCACTTAATACCTCCATAGGAGGGCACAAAAGAATCTTGTAGTTTAGGTAGGATTTTGGGGCTAGGCATCCAAAAACATAGTTGTTGTCCTTAGGGTGCTATAAAAATCCTTCTAAATCAAGTGGTCGTGTATAGCCACACGGGGCAAGTGAAAGAGCGGCGCCACGCCATAGGAGGTCAAACCCAAGGTTGCAGGTGTATGTTCTCTCAAGTGGGCTCACCACCACTTGTTGAAAAGGAGACGACCCAATACCGTTCGAGGGATAACTGCTCTTTCTCCACTTGATGAAGGTACTTAGTGACCAACTTAGGATGTCATTCCTTATAGGTGACTGTCGTGGAAGCCGACAGTACCTGAGACAGATTTTGTCACAAGATCAAGGAAATCACACGTCACAAGATCAAGGAAAGCTAGCGACTGCTAGATTTCCTTCTAGCATAAGCATTTCCTTCTAGGATAAGAACACATACTTATGCTAGAAGAAAAGCTAACAGTCACTAGCTTTCCAATAGAAAAATCATGTCCATGGTGATTGGTGGTTGCTAGCTTATACCTTGAGCTTGTTCCATGTGATGTATTTTGAAATAAGCACATGGCAAAAGATCAAGGAAAGCTAGCGACTGCTAGCTTTCCTTCTAGCATAAGCATTTCCTTCTAGTATAAACACACATGCTTATGCTAGAAGGAAAGCTAACAGTCGCTAGCTTTCCAATAAAAAACCATGTCCATGGTGATTGGTGGTTGCTAGCTTATACTTTGATCTTGTGCCATGTGCTCTATTTTGAACGAATGCTAGCTTTCCTTCTAGCATAACACACATGTTTATGTTAGAAGGAAAGCTAGCAGTCACTAGCTTTCCAATAGAAAAACCTTGGGCATGGTGATTGGTGGTTGCTAGCTTATACCTTGAGCTTGTGCCATGCACTCTATTTTCAAATAAGCACATGGCACAAGATCAAGGAAAGCTAGCAACTGCTAGCTTTCCTTCTAGCATAAGCATTTTCTTCTAGGATAAGAACAGATATTTATGCTAGAAGGAAAGCTAGCAGTCGCTAGCTTTCCAATAGAAAAATCATGTCCATAGTGATTGGTGGTTGCTAGCTTATACCTTGAGCTTGTGCCATTTGCTCTATTTTGAAATAAGCACATGGCAAAAGATCAAGGAAAGCTAGCGACTGCTAGCTTTCTTTCTAGCATAAGCATTTCCTTCTAGCATTTTTGAGAAGGAAAACTTTTCTTTTTAATGAGTCTCTACTTGTGCTAGATGCAATGGATTTTTATTTATCTCTAAGTATTTAATATGTTTCCATAACACATGACCCTTATTATTCTTGTGCATGTGAATAAAAGACATGTAATAGAATATTGTTTGATAATGCTCATTATTTCATGTATTTTTAAAACAATTTAAACTTATAGTCGACTATTTATTAATGTTTTTAGAAGCTATGGACTCTGGTGCAATGACAATTCCAAGGAATAATTTGAAGAAAAAACGAATTGCAAGTGACACACAAACAACGTCTCACCCATGTGGTATGGTGGTTTTAAATATTATTCTCTCATTTCTAAATGGTTAGACTAGAAGACTATATGGTAATATTTGTGATTTTGATTTCATTTTATTTATAGTAATAATTGCTTATTATTGTTTTTAGAAGCTGTCGTCTCCAAAGCAAGTAAAATGCCACAATCAGCATTCAAAAAACAAAAGCATCATTCAACTCAGATTATAAATTCAACAATGGGTTCTAATTTTGAAATGATTAAAAAGTTCAAAACATCTGCTGTATATGAGTATGTCGAAGATTGGTATGTTGAGATTGAAAGTCCCATGAATATGTTTCTAGATATGTATCTATTTGGATCCATGGATGGAAATGATATACAAAGGCTAGGGATAATTGTTAGTTGCTATGCTCTCAATCATAGTCAGATCGATTTTCAAATGGAGGTAATTGAAGAAAATGAAGTGAAATTATTTTCTTGCCAAGTTGATTACACAAAATTTAGACCAGATTTGATTGATACTAATACAAAATTTCCAGAGTCAATAAAAAAGTCACAGTTTAAGTTGGACAGTTTTGAGAGCTTCAATGAATCTGGTCTAAAGAGTTGTGATGATCTTGTACAACATATTACCAACATTATGAAATATCGCTATGTGAGATGTAAGAAAACATCATCCGTGTTTCTTTATTTGCAACAAAGAGGTAAACTACTTGATAAAATACCAGATGATAAACTCGAGGCTCAATTGCTTGCTTTGAGAAGGGTATATTTAGCTGAGCTAGAATAGAGCATTAAAGAAAGTGAGTTCATGCCTACTATAGAGTTTGTAAAATCCCAAAAAGAAGACTCTCAGATAGAGAAGCTTGCTGACCAATGCGATGAAATCCATGAAAATTTTAAGGACAATTATTTATTTTCAAGCTCTTTTACCATGAAGGTGGATGTTCGAAGATGTGTAGAAGCACCCAAGTTATATAAATTGAGATCACGGGATGATTTAAATGTTCGAGTATTAGTAAAATCATTCCTACAGAAATTTCAAGCATCATTGCCTGATGCTCTTCTGATTCCATTTGACACAAAAGAGTCTGATCTGATTGAAAACCCTGTGAAAATCATGAATGAAATGGATATAAATGCCAAGAACATCAATTTTTGGATAGTTGATGGGCAACACACCATTCAAGCAGCAAAAGAAATATTATCAAATCCTAAATTCAGTCTATCTCGGGAGGCAAAACAGAAGTACAAAGAACGTAATGCTCGATTCTTAGATCCATTAGTTGCTCCCAGTGTGGTGATTCGTATTTGCTGCCAGTTAAATTCTGCAAACACAGTGTTCTTCAAAACTCCATTCATTGATTCTGTGCGATCTGCAAGACAATTCCTAATTGCCACAAATAAATTAAAGAAACAAAAATGTGGGAATTCTAAGACGGCTGAAGACAAGGTATGCAATTTTTTTTTTTTTGCACTTAGTTTATATTGTTATAACTAAATTCATGGCTATTTTATTTTTGATATCACATTCTTACTAATTTATATTTGTTATTTTTTAACAGGTTGATGATGAAATGTTGTGCTCTTTCTTTGATTGTCCACTAACAAACTTTGCTGAAAAAAAAGTCTTGTTATATCTTGATGATACTACTTGGGATAAATGGGAAGTTGTTTTTAATTGTTACAAACTAGGGACATTAATGTGTTCTCCAAACCAACCTAAGGATCCAAACTATAAGACAAATAGTCTGAACAGTTTGGTATCAAGTTCTTTCCGTCCCCTTCAGGGACTAACCGCTGAAGAAATGTGTTCTGTAGCAGATAAACTATTGGATGCAACTGTCTGGTTTTCTATTCGAGTGAACCATCCAACTAATGCCATAAAAATGAAAGATTATTGTTCACAATTGAAAACCAAAAGAACAATTTTGGAGGCAATGGTAACATATTGCAAAAGTCATGATAAGAATCTGAATGATAAGATTCTTACAATATCCAATATTCTTGAGCATTATGGAATTACTGATATCATATTTGCCAACTTCTGTAAGACAATGGAAGGGTGTAAATATGTAAAAGGATCACGAAATAAAAAAATAGACTCCCTTTCTCCACAAGCCTGTGTGGTCCTTGATAGAATAATTGACGCATCGACAGATATACAAGAAATTGAGAACAGTTTTGAATTCGGTTGTCATTATGGGGGTCCTAGCCTCTTTTCAACGCTTTTGCACTCTTTTCCTTGTCAGTTTCAACCAATGTTATACACTGACTTTGTTGTGTTGGATACATTGGCTTTGAAAGATGAATCATTCCTTAAGGATCACTATATTGAATTGTTTCGATTTTTAATCGAAAAAAATGGGTTGAAAGATTTTACTATGATTATCTTAGTAGAAATTTGGTCTTGTAAGGATGTACGCCAAGCTCTGGAGATTGTTGTCAAGGACTCAAATGTCAACTATAAAATGGCTACCGGTCTTTATGAATATAAAGAACAAAATAACTATAGTTATGATATAGTTTTAACTATACATTTCTATAGTGAAGAGTCAAAAAGTTTAGAGGCCTCAAGATACTCTCACAGTTTTAGAGACATATCTGATGAAAAGGAGAGAGATTTTGAATTCTGGGAAGAATTATTGCAAATGCATCAACAACATAGTGATCTAAATTTGATTATTTCTCTTTATGCGGGGACAAATTTACAACAGGCTTGCTGTACATATGGAAGAAGAATGGCATGTGTTGTAGAAAACGAGTTACAAAGGACTACCATGCTGACTAATCAAGAATCCTTCCAATTGCAAAAACCAATGCCTAATATATTGTTGTTGGAATATCCAGGTATTGTACTTGTTTTGTTCTTTCTCTAGTGATTCTTTGGATTCTATGCTATTTATAAATCTTGATTAACAAGATGTTTACTATAACTACTAATGGCGGAAATTGTAAAGAAAACAACGATGACACTTTGCAACAAAGCAATGATCAACATAGTGTGCACAATGTTGAAGAAGTTTTCGAGATGCAAATACAAGACGAAGAAAATACCATACCAAGTACATAATTTATTTTGTTTCTTTTGTTGTATTGTACTTGTTTTGTTCTTTCTCTAGTGATTCTTTGGATTCTATGCCTATTTAGTTAATGAATTTCATTCGTTGATACATTTTATAACATTTCATATGTTTATTACAGTGGCAAATGAGGAGAAAAAAGACAGTGATCAAGGGAATGTGACAGAAAGCCATAGTCAAGAACATGATATCATATCAGGTACTTCACATGTCTCTTATTTTCAATTAAACATAAAATATGTCTTATAAAAAAAATTGATTTAAAGAAGTATTATTGGTATTTGATTGAAGGTTTGTTATTTTGGCTCTAGGTTCTATGAAGACAATACAAGAGAAGTGTGGCTTATCAATAACTAGTACAAAAAATACTCAAAGTGAGTGTATTTCTTCAACAATTTTTTTATTAATAATTTATGTAGCATGAATAAAATGAATTAACTATGATATCCATTATTGTTTTGCAGCTATTATAAGTCAAAAGAAATTAGTTATTTTTGAATTGAATAACATTTTCTATCAGAGCGTTGATGGTGATGCATCACAAAAAGAATTTATCGAGAAAATGGGAAGGGCCGCAGATTACACGATAGAGAAAAAATCATTTTGGTTTCGTCCACATGCAAAAACATTTCTTGAAATGTGTTCCAGAAAATAATCTCTTGACATTGCAATTTGGACGACATCTTTGAAACAAAACACAACAAGAGTTATGAAAAAGCTGGTTTCAGAAACATTACAAGCTAAATTTTTGTTTACATGGACTGCTTCAGATTGCAAACAACAAAAGTGAAAAAATGACATTGATAATTCAACACAAGTTATATACAAAAAAACATCTGAAAAAAGTGTGGAGAATGTATTCTCAATATGATGCTACTAACACTATTCTAGTGGATTGTTCAATGGAGACAAAGAAAGAAAATCCCAAAGAAAATGTGATTATTGCCCCTTCGTTTGATGGAAAGAATGAGGATAAATGGTTGATCGCTGATCCGTGGAGCTTATTGAATAAATTCTACAAGGCACCCGATGTTCGAGATATTTTGAAGAATCTTCAATGACTTTTAATAGTACATTAAGATGACTGTTATTCATTTCCTCTATAAACAAAATCTTGAAGTTTATAATATAAATTCTTGGTCATTGTACATTTGATGACTTAATTCTACATGTGATGTGTTATTACTGTGTTTTATTTTATTATCAATTTAATGTCAATATTATTTCATAATACTCATATAAGGATTGTTGTTGTGTCATTATTATAAATTAACATATTATTATTTTGTTTATTTATATTGAGATATTGAGTTATAAAAAGTTAGTGATTTGAATAATAGTCTTATGTGTTTGCATAAAAATGTAGTATTCCATATTAATTAAATAATTGTATTAGGTTGTATGTATAAATTAATGTACAATTACTATGTTTGAGCAATTGCAGTTTATTTATCAATTGCGTCTTAATTGATCATTATAACTCTTACAAATCAGTGATTTGAAAGTTAGTTCAATGTTATCATATGAAATTTTCTTATTTCTTAGAAATTAAAAAAATGGAAAATCATATCAGGTTGTATGTAAAAATTACCTATAATTAGCTTGTTTAATTGAAATTTAAAAAATTGTAAATCTAGGTGGTGTGTATAAATTAACATATAGTTGGTTTGAATTGGACCATTGTAACTATATTTTTAAATTGTGATTTGAATTTCATTGCAATGTGCTTATATGAATTTTTCTTATAATTTCTTGAAAATTAAAATATCGTATGAGGTTGTATGTAAAAATGAACATATAATTAGTTTGCTTGATTTAAACTTAAAAACTGTAAATTTAGGTACTATGTAGATATTAATATATAATTAGTTCAAATGAATTCGACTATTGTAATTATATTTTTAAATTGTAGTTTATCTCATTACAATTCTTAAAAATTAGTGATTTGAGTAGTAGTTGAATGTGTTTGTATAAAAAAACTATTCCACGGAAATTACTTTTATTTTTTTCATTAAGTTCTTTGTTTGGGAGTGGAAATAAATTGGATATGTTTTGATGCCATTAAGCAATGAAGTTTTGAAGTGAAAATATGTTAATGTTATATATGTTGTGGTAGCAATGCAGATGGGAGTTAATATCAGTCAGAAGATCTTGTTGATCTTTGAAATGGAAGGAGTATTCTTCTCGTCGTATTCCAAAGATGAAACGAGTTGTCAAATTCAAAGAAAACCAGATTGGGAGCTTGGTGATAGATCCTAATTTTGTAGGCCTTTTCAATTAGAAGTATTAAAATACTGCCTAAAACATTATGATGTTGCGATATGGACATCAAATGTTACTAACAAGTACATTCGACAAGTACTTGAAAAATCAAATATTGATATAAGTGACTTTGAATTCATATGGGATAGGTCCCATTGTCACTTGCAAACAAAATCCAAATCATGTAGTATGATACAGTTTTATGAGAAAAGGCTAAGCGACGTGTGGTCCCAATATGGAAATAAGTACACAGAATCAAATGTATTGCTAATAGATACATCAAAGCCTACTTCTCAATTCCTCGGATATCGATCAAACTGTATCTTAATAAAGGCTTATATAGGACATGAACACGATACTTGGCTTGTGCAAGTTCTATTCCCCTTTTTAAAGACACTTCATCGTATCAAACAGAAACGCAACTACATTCGAATGTTCAATAGAACATTGAGTTCTTTGTATTAAGTGAAGATATTATTTTATGGAAATTTGTTGACGATTACATTGCAATATTTCAATACAAGTTGGACACATTTTTTGGTGAATTATATTGTATGATTTTATAACTTTTATAGATAGATGATAATTGACAATGATATATAAATACAATTATTAGTATTATTTATGATTGCTTTTAGATTGACAAGTTTTTGCATCATACAACACTTGATTTCCCCATTCAAAATATTTTCTAAATTTGTGCTCTTAAATCAACTATTTGTAATTTAAATCATCTCATAAAAGCCAACAAGGCATGCAAGAAACTCTCTTTAGTTTTATTTATCTATATGTATTAATACAAGTGCATTACAACACTTGATTTCTCTATTCAAAATATTTTTTAAATTACATACTCTTAAATCAATTATTTGTAATTTAAATCATCTCACAAAAGCCAACAAGGAATGAAGTTCTCTTTAGTTTTATTGATCTATATGCATTAATACAAGTGACACACAAATTTTGAATTAAACCTCCATCTATATAAAAGCACATTTCTTACAAAAAATATTACTTCAATGATAATGAGTGCTAAGTGTACTAGAATTTAGATTAAAGCATGATGAGTCATAGATGAATGATTTTGAAAGGTATAGGCATTTGATTTCCCAATCTATAACTTATTGTAAATGTGTATCCTTAAGTTAATAGTTTATAATTGCAATAATCTCATATAAGCCAACAAGACATGAAATAAATTATTGATTGTTATTAGCCTATATTCATTAATATGAGGAGTTTATCAATGCAATATGTAATTTTTGAAATAAAACCCCATATAATTGAAGTTGCAATTGTTTTAAAACACAAAATTAATTGCTAATGAGTGCTAAGTGGTATTAAGGGTAGTACGAGATTGGTCATAAGTGAGTGACATTGAACTATAAGAAATTTGATTTCTCATTTCATTTTTTTGTAAGTTTGTATTATTAACTCAATTACGATTAATTGAAATAATCTCATAATAGCCAACAAAGCATGAGATACACTCTATCTTTTATCTTCTTGTATGCATTAAATGAATGTATAAATGTGATATGTATTTTTTGGAATAAAATACAATGTAAAAACATTCAACAAGTAGTTAAAAAATCAAATACCGATACAAGTGACTTTGAATTCATATGGGACAGGTCTCATTGTCACTTGCAAACAAAATTCAAATAATGTAGTGTAATACAATTTTATGAGAAAATGTTAAGTGATGTGTGGTCCAAATATGGAAATATGTACGAAGAATCAAATATATTGCTAATAGATACATCAAAGCTTACTTCTCAATTCCCCGGATACCGGTCAAATTGTATCTTAACAAAGGCTTATATAGGACATGAACCTGATACTTGGCTTGTCCAAATTCTATTCCCCCTTTTTAAGACACTTCATCGTATCAAAGAGAAACGCAACTACATTTGAATGTTCAATAGAACATTGAGTTCTTTATAGTAGGTGAAGATATTAATTTTTAGAAATTTGTTAACGCGTACATTGCAATATTTCAATACAAGTTGGACACATTTAATGATGAATTAATTTGTATGTTTTTAAAACTTTTATAGATAGATGAGAATTAACAATAATATTTAAATACAATTATTAATATTATTTATGATTGCCTTTAGTTTGACATTTTTTTGCATCATACACCACTTGAATTCCCCATTCAAAATATTTTTTTAATTTGCGTTCTTAAATCAAATATTTGTAATTAAAATCATCTCATAAAAGCCAACAAGGCACGCACAAAGTTTTGTAAATGTGTATTCTTAAGTTAATAGTTTATAATTGCAATAATCTCATATAAGCCAACAAGGCATGAAATAAATTATTGACTTTTATTTGCGTATATTCATTAATAAGAGGAGTTTATCAATGCAGTATGTAATTTTTGAAATAAAGCCCCATATAATTAAAGTTGCAATTGTTTAAAAACACAAAATTTATTGCTAATGAGTGCTAAGTGGTATTAAGGGTAGTATGTGATTGGTCATAAGTGAGTGACATTGAACTATAAGAAATTTGATTTCTCAATTCATTTTTTTGTAAGTTTGTATTACTAACTCAATTATGATTAACTGAAATAATCTCTTACAGGCCAACAAAGCACGAGATATGTTCTATCTTTTATCTTCTTATATGCATTAAATGAATGTATAAATGTGGTATGTAATTTTTGGAATAAAATACAATGTAAAACCATATAATTAATTGATAATGAGTACTAAGTGGACTATTTAGACTCATTCGATATGTGCCATAAATAAATTCAAAAGAGCATGGGGTCATATATAAAGTTCAACTAAAAGATTTGAAAAATATGTTTCAACATCTATTTCTTCGACATTTAAAAATCTTATCATTTTCTTTGCCTTTTGGTGAAAGTAATTCTCGGCCATGATTTCTTAATTCGATTTCTTCACACTTTCATTGTGTATGTATAATGTTGTACCTAACAACTATCCCAATTTTGACGAATTTATAGTTATTATTTGGTTCGACATCAATACATTTCTTATAATTTATTTTATTTTAATTTAATATTGTGATTTCCTTCCAATCATGCTATATTATAATATGTTATTTAACAATAAAAATATTTAATATGATACTTTTTTCACTTCAAATATAGATAGAGATCTTCTTGTAATAAAACATGCAATTATGTGTGCAACTTAACTTCATTAATCCTACATTTTATATCTTCATGAATATTTTTTCTCACGATTCAACAAATTACAGATTTTCATATACTCCTCCTAATTTATGGCATACTGAACTAGTTATAAATGATACAACATTTCATTTTTTATGATTGTATATTAAAAACACTTGGAGTAAATAAAATTTGTGATCAATAAAAACATTCTTTCTAGGATTAGTTTTTCCAATTTAAAGGGAATATTTCTTTAATGCATAATTTTTACAAATTAAATGAAATAAATAAAATGTTTACAAAAAAAATCAATGTCATAGAAGTCCTTGTAATAGAATTTTTCTAGATTTCTTGAAATAGGTGTTGTAGGTGACAGTGATTAAACCAAAGGTGGAATGATATGTACCTTATTGGGAAAGTCCACTCCATGCATTGAATTTTATTTCTCATATTGGTTGAATGTTTTATAACTGAGGATTGTTAATTATTTTGTATCCCTTTGCTTGTTTGGAAATTTTTTTGGTCCATGCTAACTGCTAAATACGAAGCTACTGGGAATTTCGCTACTTTGGTTGAGGGGAAATCAAAATTGTTCCATTGAGAGGACTGCACATCCCTCTCTTGACCCACATTTACCTGGAACCTATTCTCTTTGAGTTTATTTCCAAGTATGTTTTGGAAAAATGGTGAAGATGTAATAGTTATTTGGTTGACCAAAAATATATTATATGATTTCTCACACACAAGTGTAAAAAGTACCTATAAATGGTTTGTGCAATCCTTGGTAGTAAATGAGAAATGGAAAATGAAAATTATCTATACTAAAATAAGGAAAAAAACTCTCAAACATTCATGCAAACATGAATATAAACAAAGGTCAAGAAACTAGCCATTGAAAGAAAGTGCAACATGTGAAAGAATGTGATTATTATTATTAAACAAATAATTCAAATGATACAAAACACACCTTGGTACTATTCATTGAGATTAGTGGAGCTTCACAGTTGATCCAAGGGTAGGTTCTTATGTATCCTTGTAGTCCCAATCTCTAGCCATGTGTGAGATGGACCCCCTTATGGTGAACGTAGAAAGAAAGGTGTAGCTTCTCTCTCTTTTCTAGCCGAAATATGGTAGAACATCAACACTTTTGGATATATCTAAACAGATGCGTGAATGGTGGCCACGAGGGCTTCTTTTATAGGCACAAGAGTGGTAAAAAATGGGATCTAGATCCAATGTGTACGCTCTCCATTTCCTTGATTTATTAATGGATAGGTTAGGGTTTTGGAAGTTAAAATCTATTGCTAATTTCAACTGTGTCAATGTATGTGTCCACTTTTAGCTATTAATTCCCTTGGGGAAGCACATAATGACCAATAATAACTTAAATATGCACTTTTGGACCATTTTGTGACTTTTGGGTCAATAGGTGTGATCAAGATTTCATCTTTCAAAGGAAAAAGTGCAAGCAATGCCATTCCTTTTGAAGGAAAAAGGAATGACCCTCTATTTATGGTCAAATTTTAGGTTTGAATTTTAGTTTTTTGGAAATTTGGTCATTTACTCAATTCATATGGATGAGATGGGATGGAAAATGGTTCTTATACTGTTGATTATGATGCATAATGGTGATAGAGGTGATGACAAAATCCTAGTCAACAAATTTTGGCTATTAACAAAAATGGTAAATGAAGCATCTCTCCTCTAATTTGTATAAAGGAGGTCCTATTTGTATGTTCTACTTATGAGAAGATGTGTATTTGGCACTGCTTATATTTTTGAAGTGATTTTGTATTAAGTGTTTGTGTTGAACAAGCTCAATTGTAGCCTCTAGTTTCTCAAAAATTGTATAAAGGAACATTTATAGGGTGGAGCAACCAAATCTTGAGATCAATTCAACTCTGGAATCAACATTAAATTGTAACTTACAAATAATATTTTTGTAAGTCTACTTGTATTTTTTGAAATTAACTTGAATTGCATAGGCTGCATTCTTTGTAGAAAATGACACCCTTCATTTTTTGACCTTGATTTTAAATTTTTGAATTTAATGTTAAAGGGTGAGTTGCAAGAATCCCTCTAAGGTCTCAGCCAATCTTTCAAATGGAACTAAATAATTATTAGAATTACAAATCAATCTAATACACACTATTTTTGTGATCAATACAAATTATCAAAATCAACAAAGAAACTCTTCAATATATTCTAACTTGTTTGCAAGATTCACAACCTAGAGTGGAACTTCTTCGAACTCAGTCACAACTCCAACATGATGAAATATCATGAATGAATCAACATTATAAACTAATTGTTCTTGCTCAAAATAAACCTTGTCCTTTTTTAATTTGGTAATGATTCCTATCAGCAATCAACACATGATCAACTTAGTGAAATCAATTTCAAATCAATTTCAAATAAAGATGAAGTTTATCATGAATTATAAGGTTCAACTTACTCTTTCCAAGCCCATCATAAGATATTGGAAAGAAATTAGGAACAACAAACACATAACATATATCGGTTATGAAAATGAAGTTATCTTTCATACTCTAGATTATCCCAAACCTATCTAGCTCCAAAGTTTTGGATTCCTTCAAGAAGATTCATCTTTAGTTGTTCCATTTCAACATCAATGCCAACATTTCCATTGAATTGGACACATGGATGATCAATGTTTTGATCTCCATGTTTGTTAGTATTGTAGGAAGCATAATCATTCTTTAGATACATGTTAAACATTGAATAAACCTACAAGATTAAAGATCCACTATGGGTGGATCAATTCTTGGTTATGGTCATCAACAATTAAGAAGATATAATGCTCATATCAAATAATTCAATCTCAAGTATTGACACATCATGCAGTAGAAAGTCTTTATATTTCTCACCTTGTAACAAATAGGGGGGAATATCATTGATTGATAGTTAAGATTCAAGTTTTGAAGTCCTATTAATTAGACAGATCATTGCTTAGTAAGAATAATTTTGCATTGTAGGAAAAAGTGAGCATGAGCCATAACTAGAACCAAATCCAATAGCCAGATCCATAACTAGAACCAAATCCAATAGCCAGAGCCATGAGCCATATATAGAGAAATATTTTGAGTTGTAACTAGGAGCTAGAGTTAGAGCCATGTTCTAGAACATCTATTGGTTTGTGGTGATCCTAAACCACCATTTAATATAATACATCAACTTCTGCTAGCTATTGGTTTGTGGTATTCCCAAAACCATCGATTTAGAGAGCATTTTAGTGATATTTTCACCATTTATCTAAAGATGTCATCTTGTACTAGCTAAATTACTTGGAAAACGATCAAAGTGTTAAGTTAATTAGGAAATGTTCAACCATCGACCCCTTCCCACTCCAGATTCCAGTGCTCTTTCAAAAATATGCTTGGACTCACAAACACCCCTAGGGTTATGGTATATTATATTGTATTATTATTACTATTCATGTGAATATTCATAGGTGAATAGGAATAGTCATCATGGAGTCCAAGATACCACTAGGAAGATGATGTAGAGCCCCTCCTCTAGGGTCTTTGCTGTTTAACCTGAAACTCAACCACTTGCTACAAAAGAGATTAGAAGCATAATGACTGGATAAATAAACTAAATAAATGAATAAACTAGCAAATTAAAACAACCATAACCATAACCAGCAAAGCTCGTTTAACCATAGGCGAAGCAACCGTTAGCTCCACCACCCAACCATAGGCTCATGCTTTCAGTCGCATTGCCTCCCCCGAGCTTTGGGTCGTAGAGCTCACACACGTTTTTCAGAAATCCAGCTTGGGCTTCCCCTCCCACCAGGATTTCTCAGCCAAACCCTTAGATAGCAGCAAGTCTTTGAGGCATTCAAAAATTACGACAATCATCCAAATCATGGGCCCTTTACCCATTCCCTAAGCCTTCCTTATAAAGGAAAATTTCATGCGACACATGTCGCTTCATGCATAATTAATTATTTTTAATTAATTATTTAATTAAAACACTCACCCATCCAAGTGTCAGTTACTTTGGGAAGTGCACCTACACCCCTAAGTTTGCTCTAGTTTGTCCCCCAGATATTTTAATCAACTCCTATCTTTTAGTTGACTAGGTGTCTAATCTTAGGATTCTATTTTGCTCCTAAATAATGATTTCTATTATTTTAAATGCTCCACAAAATAACTATTCATGTGCAAATGTCTAAACTATTTTTATGCATTTGCCAAGTAATAATCTAGAGTTATTCTCCTAAGTTTTTATGCAGTTTAATTTAACAATCAAACTCACTAGGATCATGGTGCCGCGCCGTTGGGATCCTGGTTCCTTAACTTTAATTCTCTGACATGGCACCACTCCGTCGGGTCCAGTCATCCATGGTTTCCATTCCTTGGCATGGTACCGCATCGTTGGGTCCTTGCGTCCATTCTTTCATTTCTCGACAGGGTACCGCATCGTCGGGCCCTTCTGCCACCATCTTTCCGTTTTGACTTGCGGGAACTCTTGTAGGGATTTTAGGAATCGTTACCATCCATCCTCCGTCTACATGCTATCTAGGGACTAATGGCGTTGAGGAGTGAGTCCGTTCTCACTGCGCGCCCCTCAACTCGTACATGACCAGCTCCGTCGTGGCCTACCTTGTACGCCCTCACGCATTCCTCTTGAGCAAGCGGATCAGTGCTTATCTGCTCATGCGTGGTATTCTTGTCGGAAGTCGACATCGTCGTCGCTCCCCCTGTGTGTGATTTACCCGTACTCTACGACCCTTCATATTCCTTTGTGTGTCCTTCGGTGAACCGTTTCACCTGTTGCTACACATATTTCTCACAAACATAAATCATTATTTTATTGATTTACAATCAATCGTAATCATAAATATACTCAAAATAAAATCAAAGGATTATTTTATTAATGTTTCAAACAGTCGGGTCACTAAGCAAGTGCCCTCAATGTCTACAGTAGTCTAGGGGCACTACATACACCCCTACTTATTTAGAACTTCGTCCCGAAGTTCAGAATAAATGCGGAAAGCTATGACGCATATCAGTTGTGTCCTCCCAAGTCACAAAGCTAAGGTTGTAGCTGTCCTACTATACTTTGACTTGACCAATCAAGGCTAAGCATTTAAGCAAGAACTGATCAATCAATTATCTCAGTCCACACATATAATTCAATTCATTAATTCATTTATCAATTATTTTCGTCATTCCCATCTTCAGGTTTTCCTCAATCATTTAAGACATAACAAGGCTCAAGAGACCATTATATCGAAGTTGTTCAGCCGGGTCACTCGACAGGTGCCCTTAAGGTCCACAGTCATTCTAGGGGCACTACATACACCCCTACTTATTTATAACTTCGTCCCGAAGTTAAATTTTGGTCTCGTACTTTCGACATTAGGCTTAAATTTTAATTTCATATTCTCATCTTTTTTCCATTCTCTTCTATTTTTCTCCAACAAACAAGGTTATAAGCACAAGTGTTTCAAGTCATTAGTTCCTATATCATCTAGTATGGTTACAATACACCCTCAGGAACTTACTCGCAACTTCGTCTCATATTAATTCGTTAACACGTTTAATAATTGTCAATCCCAACAAGGTTCCTATATCTCTTATTCATTCATGCAGGTCTACGATGTCCAAATTTTCAACAAGTTGCATTGTGTCAATAGCCACCCAAAAGTTCATCAAATCATCATTCAGCATACAAATCCAAGTAAGGATTCTCATCTAATTGGTTATCCTCCCTTCAAGACGAGAAGGTAAACATCATACGACATACAGTCAAATATAGATAGGTAAGATATAATCATGGTTTTAACAAATCAGGAGTGACTACCAAATGTTCCAAAATCCAATCCCCAAATGTGGAAAGAGACTTCTTCCAATTCCATGATTGCTAATAAAATTGATTCTCCATTTGATAGTGTCGTAATATAGATACTTAGTCGAACATAATAAATTTTATTTCCTAGTCTTTTCATCAGTACCTTCATGTCCAAAATGTGGATTTCATCATGTTCTTACATCATTTTATCGTTTATGTTGTCATAGAATTTCTTCAAGAGTCTCCTCAAGTTTCACCAGATGTGTTTTCTTAACCTCATCAAGTTTATTTTCTCCATATTTTGTTTTACAAAAAACATTCATTATTTGACCCCTTCGACGAGTCTTCCGAGTTATAATTTCCCAATTTACCCCATCATGGTAATATCAAGTTTGTAGTTTTTCATTTTCATAAAAGTATCGTCATGATGTAAAAGTTAATGTCATTGTCTTCATCTCATTGTGATGTTCATATCAAAATCTTTGTTTTCCAATTTTGAATTTGTTTCACCTTCTCGACATTGTGTCGAAATCTCGACAAGTACAAACAATTTTCATTAAGTTGGCTAAAAGTTGTTAATTTGGATTCACCCTTAATTCATGTGATTTATTCATTCGCTAGTCCTATCATCATGGCTATGTACAAAATTTTAAATATCCCCGTAGGCATCCCTTGCAAAAAGGCTCAATGCTTTCCTCCATTTGACATAATATTCCTTGTAACCATCACATGGATCTAGTCCATCCATTCATAACCCTTACCTTTAAAGTATGCCATCTTAACCAATTCAATACCACCACATAACGCCTCAACCTAGTCAATTCATTATATAATAAGTGTAATTCCACTCCTATACAAAGCATATCATTTACTTGTCACTTTTCCATTTGACTAACCTGTAACTCCATCATCAAGGGATTTTACATATATTGACCAATTGTTATAACAAGACCGATTGATGCATGAAATTATTGTCATGGTCTTAATCCAACCATCCTTCCATTCTATTGTGAGTGCATACTTTTATTAGTGTAAGATCATTTATGACTCCGCTCCCTATAATTTACTTTGTAGATACCCTGTTCAACTTGTACTACCTCAAGGGGACAATCATATAAATTTACTAGGATATGTAAATTTTCCAATATCTAAATTCTTAAAGACATAAAACATTTGATTCTACATTAAGTAAACAAGATATATAAACCCACCCCGAGGTGTCTAATTCTACTCTATTTCCAATATAGTTTCATTTACAACAAAAGCATTCTCAATTCGCAAATGTATATTCATCTTGTTCATGATACAACAATGTTATTTCCCTAACATATTTCTGAAGGACACCCACTTTTTCCTATTGGAGTCAAGCATAGATAATTCGATAGTACATTTATAAAAATATTCAACATACATTCCTTCCTTATGCTTATTGAAGGTAATATTTATGTATGAATATCCCACTAATAAAGTTATAAAAACTCCCTTCTTTCTAATGAAGAAATGAATATATATATTGAATAGTGCATTTATAAAAAAAAGGTCTTTCAACTTATGAATGCCCAAACACACCTTCCTTTTCTTTGCTGATTGAATGTAATATTTGTGTGAATTTTCCAATAATAAAATTTAAAATTCATAGTCAGGAAATTCTACATATTGACTATATGTATATATTTATTATTCAAAATTATAAATAAAACATATGGTCAATACTTATATATCATTTTGTTTGATTAAAACCTACCAAGGGTAATGCCCCCATTTTCATCTATTGTCAAGCAAGATCTATTATAAAGAGATCTAGAATTTTGAATGTATTTACATTAATGAATTATACAACATTCAATTCCCCGGCAACGGCGCACCTTTACCGATTTTTAACATTTGGCGCTCGGTTTGACAAACAAGAGTTGTACAGTTTGACAGACCTGGGTTGTTTTACAGTGAACTGACGATCTGGAAATAAAACTTTACAAACTATTTCAGTGCGCCTGTGAATAGAGAATTAATAAACTAAGCATCAGATTTCGTTCTCTTTCTACTATGCACTAATTCCAAGGATAGGGAGATCTGAAAATTTGAAATGTAAATTTTATCAATAAATAATCAAGCCAACTGCTGGTGTGAAGACATATATATATATATATATATATATATATATATATATATATATATATATATATCGCATTTTGAATTTAAAACTTATTTAAAATATCGCCAATCCAATTTCCATTATTTCCAGCTATACGCTAAATATCAATTAAACAATCTAGAAGTTCATTTGCAGTCACAGTAACGAGGATAGAGCCGCTTGTTGGCGTGGAAATCCATTCTTTCTCAACCGACATAAAAAAATAAAAGAATTACAATGTTGTAAAGGATATTCAGTAATTCCAAGTTTAAAATATAATCCGAACCAAACCATGGTTGCGCCCTTAGCTGACTTACTGCTCGTATTATCCATGATAGAGAAGATATATATAAGCATTCAAGCAACTACTGTTATGCCCCAAAGGTACTACATACACCAAATTGGGAATCAGCTCCTGGAGCCGTCCTTTCTAATCCTTACACGCAGTGAAATATTTCTTTATATAACTATATAAAAGAAAACACAGGAGTAAACGCATCTCAAGCATCGATCTTAGCAGATCGGCAAGAATGAGATAAGCTCAGGACTTTCAGGATGCGACAACACAGGGGAAACTGCCTCTCAAACAGATCGAAGCATAACCTACAATTCATATTTTTTTTATGGAGAAATGAACAGAGGGAAAACGCCATAAGACAGTTAAATTTTCGACATGATGCAAAGAATAATTTGAAAGTTCAGAGTTCAATTAATGGAACCGAATTTTCTGGAAACGCCGAGATGTTCGAGACTCAAGGATCTATTTCCATTTCACATTATAATTCCATAAGACAATTAAATCTTCGACCTGATCAGGGTTTCAATTAATGGATTCGCATATGGTGTCCTCCCTTTAACCTGGCCGTTGGGAAGATTTGAGAGTTAAATAATTCAACCTCAGATACAGAGTTGTTTCGATGAATAAACACAGACAGAAAAGGCATAGGATTATAGAAAATTGAAATAGTTCTTATACCGAGTTATGCACAGGCATCTCTCATTAGACCTGGGCGTTTGGCATCTTTGGAATTAAAAACTTACATCTGTGATCTTGATTGGAATCGCACAAGTGATCATCTTATTTAGATCTGGGCACTTTGGCATGAGGAATTTGAAATATAGGAAATCAAAACAGAGTCTTTAAAATAACAATCATGGATTTGGAAACGCCAAGATAGATTGGGGATGAAATTTAAAATACAATTAAACTCCAATCGAAAGCAATTCTGGATCACTAAATGGAAAACGAGAGAGGTTGAAATAATTTATGCCCATTCGATTTTTGATAGGAGATCTGGAAATGTCATTGGATTACAAATGAATTTAAAATGAATTAAACTCCAATCGAAAGCAATTCTGGAACGCTAAGTGTAATACAACAGTGTTTGAATAATCTATACTCAATCGGATTCTGATAGGAAGATCTGGAAACGCCTTCCCAATTCAGAAATAGATACCCAGAAATTTTTAAAGATCAAATACGGACATACTACAGATCTGGAATCATCATTGAAATGGGATACAGAGATTTTTAAAATAATCAACATGCAATCCCCTTTGAAATTCTGGGAATAAAACACAGGTATTTTTAAAAAAACAAAATGCAAACATACTATAGATCTGGAACGCCAACGGGATGAAGCGACAATGTAAATCGTGAATCTTCCCGTCTTGCCTTCCATAGACTGAAGATCCTTCCCTGCTTCACTAGAAGTGGAACCAGCGCTTCTCAAAACACGAAACACGGAGCTTGATCCTCGAAAGCTGAACGTGAATGTGAATCTGTTGGAGCCTACCTGCTCTGGCTTCCCTACCGCCGGGGTGCAAGTATTATTAATTCAATCCACTCTCAGCTAGCGACTATTGACAATGATAGTTTATCGGATCGGCTAGAACAGAATCCCTATTTGGAAGGGATCTAACATTCTACGTGGAATACTTAAATACAAAGAAATTTGGTCAACCGATCTTTACACAATCAAATCGAGAATTAGCTGTCGTTCAGTTCCACCAATTTCGCCATCATGAAATTGGATTCGTCATTAATTTCAACGGTACGCAAAAGATACAGCAAAATAGGGATTAGTTCCGTGATCAATTTTATCTCTAAGAATTCGTGGAACAAGACTGCAATTTCATGATACTGAATTCAGCGATTGTGACTTCATTTGTATCAATAATAATTCTAGTTCAATTTCTTTGTAAAGAGTGGGTTAAGCGCAGATCTAAGGATCGGTTTCACCAGACCCAGGGTTGGAACATAAAGGCATTGTATGCTGTTATAGAAGTCTCAATGTAATCCGAAAGGCACTGTGTGAATTTTTTTTTTTTTTTTACAGTGGAGCTTTTTAAATATTTACAATAGGAACCGGTTTATTCGCGCACGAAGAGTTGATTGACAATACAGAGATTGATATTTTTATCACACAGAGATCGCGAATTATGATGCTTCTTCTTGTTCTAATGAAGCTGGGAACGCTGTTAGGAATAAAGCTCCTTCAACCGCTTTTGGTAATGACCCAAGGTAATGCTGCTCTGGGAACTGAAGAAGCTGAGAATCCTGGTTAAACTAGTGCTTATGAGAATGAAGCCGGTAAAAAAAAAAAAAAAAAAGTGTAGCTAAAAAAAACTAGTTCTTCTGGTTCGACCGGGAAGACAGAATCTACTTATTATGTTTCAACTGATGTAGCTAAAACCACTTTATAAACTGCTGTTCCTTAAAAAAATTTAAGATTTTAAAGATTTTACTTACAGTTTACATCCGAAAGCTGGATGCACAGAGATTTTTAATTTATTCTAGATCGAGATGCGTTTTGGAAAACGCCGATCGAAAATTGAAATGAACAAGATATTTAAAAGGGTTAACTTGACTCGTAATTATAAGCTGGAAACGCCAGGATCAAATCGAAAGGTTGAGAGTTTGAAATCACCAAAATCTAAAGTCGAACACTGAGTTCTGAAAATGAAGCCCGAAATTTGAAATGCCAAAAAAAAAAAAAAAATCGCTCAGAAATTAAGAACGATGCTAAGACATAGAGAGGGGAAAACTCTGAGTTTTGAAGACAAAGAAATATCGGTTTGAAACATCAAGGTTATTAAATACTCAAGTAATTAAGATCCAAAAACTAAGATCTGGAATCATCGGTTCTGAACTGTCAAGGTTATCGAAATACTTCAAGCAATTAAAATCCAAAGAAAACTAAGATCTGGAATCATCGGTTCTGAACTGTCAAAGAAATGACAGAGTAAACAATCTAAACACGATTTCTCAATAAAAAAAAAAAAAAAATTGGAATCGGATCCAAACAGGATAGGCAGAGCATCAATCCTAAATCGCTTTCTCACCATACAGGCAAAGTATCAACAAGAGAAAAGTCTCAGAAAATATATATAGAGAGAGAGACCAACGATTGAGTCTGAATCGAATTGGCGTTACAGGCAGAGTTTAAGATCTCAGAACTTTGGATCAACTTCTACAATATCCAGATTGATAATTAATTTGAGATCGAGCTCTGTCATTGAAGGACAGAGTCGTCCGTCCTATCATAAAATTTACAAAACTTGACAGACATGTGATAATATAATCCTAAGCAAACGCAAACGCAGAGATCATGTCAGGGACAAACCTGAGAATCGCGTCCTTTGAAATAATGAAGGATCTATCTCCAGCACACACAACATAGCTAACAACAGAGAATCCTTTACATCGGATGCCAAGGGTAAATAGTTAAAATAGACGGTAACACGATAATTAGATCTAAGCATTGTTTTTAACCCGAGCATGGCAATCGATTTGCCTAGATAGTTTTAACAAGAAGTATACATACTGGGGTTTCGGTAACCGGGATCTAGCTAAACTCGCAGACTGAGCTCTGTAACGGTAAGTGCAGAGTCAATTTGGATAAAAAAAATTTCTGGAAATAGATCTGAAAATAGCCGAGCCCAGTAATGGATTATATAGAATCGATTCGGGGCGGACTCTACCATGTGGAAACAATACGAAATCCTAGGGAAAAGAATCAATTTCGAATACCCTGTAATATATAAATCAGGATACCAGATCTACAACTGATACGAAATATTTGAACTAAAAATGGTAATTCAATAAGACTCTTCAAATAAAAATTTCTGAAAACTACTGAAGGTTTTGCTTAACATTAATCTTTCTAGGCTTTCAATAAACTTTCTGCCGGGTTAGCAGTCACCTGAAATTCAATCCACTAAGATTCTAATAAATTAGGTTGAATCTTTATAATCAAAAGAAGGCAGTGTTCATACCAAAAAGAAATTCTGGATCGAACCTTCAATTCCTCTTGAAACAGAATTAGAATATTTATCCCCTCATTCTAATGCTGAAAGAAGAAAAACATAGAAATAAAACTTGAAAGACATTGAACCTGGTTTGGGTCGTCAAGCTCGCGCAACCGTTGACGTAGGGGTTGTATCAGCTATCCAGCGCAGTCCCGCATCCGACGTAGTTACCGACAGCCCCTAAATAGTAGTCTGGTGCCCTCAAGGCTCGACCGGCTCTGATACCAAATGTAGAGCCCCTCCTCTAGGGTCTTTGCTGTTTAACCTGAAACTCAACCACTTGCTACAAAAGAGATTAGAAGCATAATGACTGGATAAATAAACTAAATAAATGAATAAACTAGCAAATTAAAACAACCATAACCATAACCAGCAAAGCTCGTTTAACCATAGGCGAAGCAACCGTTAGCTCCACCACCCAACCATAGGCTCATGCTTTCAGTCGCATTGCCTCCCCCGAGCTTTGGGTCGTAGAGCTCACACACGTTTTTCAGAAATCCAACTTGGGCTTCCCCTCCCACCAGGATTTCTCAGCCAAACCCTTAGATAGCAGCAAGTCTTTGAGGCATTCAAAAATTACGACAATCATCCAAATCATGGGCCCTTTACCCATTCCCTAAGCCTTCCTTATAAAGGAAAATTTCATGCGACACATGTCGCTTCATGCATAATTAATTATTTTTAATTAATTATTTAATTAAAACACTCACCCATCCAAGTGTCAGTTACTTTGGGAAGTGCACCTACACCCCTAAGTTTGCTCTAGTTTGTCCCCCAGATATTTTAATCAACTCCTATCTTTTAGTTGACTAGGTGTCTAATCTTAGGATTCTATTTTGCTCCTAAATAATGATTTCTATTATTTTAAATGCTCCACAAAATAACTATTCATGTGCAAATGTCTAAACTATTTTTATGCATTTGCCAAGTAATAATCTAGAGTTATTCTCCTAAGTTTTTATGCAGTTTAATTTAACAATCAAACTCACTAGGATCATGGTGCCGCGCCGTTGGGATCCTGGTTCCTTAACTTTAATTCTCTGACATGGCACCACTCCGTCGGGTCCAGTCATCCATGGTTTCCATTCCTTGGCATGGTACCGCATCGTTGGGTCCTTGCGTCCATTCTTTCATTTCTCGACAGGGTACCGCATCGTCGGGCCCTTCTGCCACCATCTTTCCGTTTTGACTTGCGGGAACTCTTGTAGGGATTTTAGGAATCGTTACCATCCATCCTCCGTCTACATGCTATCTAGGGACTAATGGCGTTGAGGAGTGAGTCCGTTCTCACTGCGCGCCCCTCAACTCGTACGTGACCAGCTCCGTCGTGGCCTACCTTGTACGCCCTCACGCATTCCTCTTGAGCAAGCGGATCAGTGCTTATCTGCTCATGCGTGGTATTCTTGTCGAAAGTCGACATCGTCGTCGCTCCCCCTGTGTGTGATTTACCCGTACTCTACGACCCTTCATATTCCTTTGTGTGTCCTTCGGTGAACCGTTTCACCTGTTGCTACACATATTTCTCACAAACATAAATCATTATTTTATTGATTTACAATCAATCGTAATCATAAATATACTCAAAATAAAATCAAAGGATTATTTTATTAATGTTTCAAACAGTCGGGTCACTAAGCAAGTGCCCTAAATGTCTACAGTAGTCTAGGGGCACTACATACACCCCTACTTATTTAGAACTTCGTCCCGAAGTTCAGAATAAATGCGGAAAGCTATGACGCATATCAGTTGTGTCCTCCCAAGTCACAAAGCTAAGGTTGTAGCTGTCCTACTATACTTTGACTTGACCAATCAAGGCTAAGCATTTAAGCAAGAACTGATCAATCAATTATCTCAGTCCACACATATAATTCAATTCATTAATTCATTTATCAATTATTTTCGTCATTCCCATCTTCAGGTTTTCCTCAATCATTTAAGACATAACAAGGCTCAAGAGACCATTATATCGAAGTTGTTCAGCCGGGTCACTCGACAGGTGCCCTTAAGGTCCACAGTCATTCTAGGGGCACTACAGATGAAACCAATGGTATGGTCATATCTCAATACATATTTATATGTGACTCATATTAATGAAATCTCATCCACACTTAGCTTTATTCAAGATCATCCTAACACTTACAAAACTCGTCTTTGAAGTATGCCATAGAAACATGTATGTGTGGGTTTATGACTTGCTTGCACTCTTTTAACATGCTTTTTCCTTTCATAAGAACCAAATTTCAATGCCTCGTTTTATTGATAATATCAACTTAATTTATGAATAGTTTATTTCTTTCATTGTATAATTTTTTATTCCTCCTTAATGTTAGTATTTTGTCACCATCCTGTACCAAATGGCACATACTCAAGGGTTGTGCAACTCAATTATTGGATCAAATGATAGGAAAGAAAATGAAAAGGCCTAATAACATTCTACACTACTCCATAGAGTGAAGCAAAAACAAAATTACGATTACACATAAAGAAACTTATAGAGCAAGGAATGATATTTTGTATTAATAAAAGAGTGGTCAAAATATAGCATCATGGTGTCAATTGTAGAAACTGAGGTCTCTCTAGCCAACCCAAGGGAGGGTTCTTCTTCTACTCTAGTTCTCCACTTTGAGAGAAATGGTTTAGTATGAACTCCAAGCATGGAAAAAATGATTGAATGAGAACTTTATATCTCTATATGTAGTCTAGCAGCAATAGAGTGATAAGTGATTTGAATGACCATGGGGTGTTTACTTATAGGAAAGGATGTGCACATCTCTTAGAACTAGATTCAATTGAATAATCAATTTTTATTAATTAATTCCTTGGAAATGATTAGGTATTGGATACCAAATCAAAGGCTAGAAAATACACAATACCTAACAATTTCCAGCTCATCAAAGGGTAACCAATACACATTTTTGGAAGGTGAACAATAGTTACGCATAATTAATTTCTACTTTTGGGGCCACTTCATGATTTTTGGACATTTTAGTGTGATGGTCATGTGTGGAGTTTTAGGTATATTTCACACAATAACTTGTTATGGTCAAAATTTGTGTTTAGCCCATTTTTTTGTTACAATACCGAGGTCATATGATGATGGAGGTGATGCAATGGGGTTAATGCCATGGAAAGTGATACATATAATGGTGATGATGCTCATGAGAAAGTAGATGAGAAAAATTAGGTTGGTAACAGTTAGCCCCTAATGTATGAGGTCAAGGGTACATCATGTTAACCCCTGAGATGTTTTAAGGATGAATTTTGAATATGTCAGGGCATGATGAGGCTCAATTATTCAATATTTAGAGTTTAATATTTTGCAGTATGATGTATTTTGGTTTTTTGTAGAAAGTATTTGTAGGTATGGAATTATTGGACAAACCTAGGTATGAGGATTTATTTCCAAGGGAATTTAATGGTGCATATTAACCTTTTCAGGTGCAAGTGATGGTGAATTTAGCACACAGAACACAAAAGAAGTGTGTAGGGTGCCTCTAAGACAAATCCTACACATTCAAGATGGAAGCAAATGTACTGATCTTATAAAGGATTTAGTATTTGAACAAAAGGAAAATTATTCTTGATATTTTGCAGAAAAATGGCAGCACTAACATCCATATATTTAAACAATAAAGGAAACCTTCAATTGTTATTAATCAAATGAATATATACTGAAAAAAGAAGAAGAAGAAGTTAATTCAAATGAAAACCCAATTTCCATCACACTACTTAGCATTCATCCATATCACTGATACAAATATGTTGCAAAGCTTCTACTCAAGGCTTTATTTATCTCAATAGAATTTACATAGACATAGATCATATATGAATTTAATAGTGGCAATACCAAATTATAGAGAAAGGACACATTTTGGATAAACACTAGGATCTTAATGTCTAAAATTAATCCCCGTGTATAAAAATCAGTCCACAATTTGACTTAACAACTCCTTCAGAGACCCTCTCAAAAATATTCCAACCCTTTGTTCTTCCTCAAACTTCCTTTATATAGGAAGGAAAGTGTTAACAAATTTATGTTTTCTCTAACCACTTTTCAACTATCCTCCTTTCTGTCCTTATCATTTTGTTTAGACTTTGATTTTCTAACTGCCTAATTTGTCTTCATTTTTTCTTTGTCGAGCTATTTTTACTGGTCTTTGGTTGAGGTGGATATCTAACTGATTTACCCCACCCGTTTGTACAGCTGGCAGCCCTGATGTCTTCCCAATCATCTGTACAAATGGTTTTCCTACTGACTACATAACTGGATGCCATGTTGGTTGTTTACATGGATGCATAACCGGATATCCTATTGAGGTAGACTTTCCTTGTGGTGGAAAAGTGACTTTATGATATTTAGAAACTTGGTGCCACTCATTTCCCATAGCATATTTGTGTGTCCTCAAAGAGCCTAAATCTAACCCAACATTTGTGAGATTATCATAGGATATGGGTGGTAATCTCCTTAATAGATTTTTCAAATTAACCCATATCTCAAACTCTCTAGTCAATTCCTCGGCCACCCCATCTCCTCCTAGCGGGCCATACAACTCATCAAATACTCTCTTTTCATTCTTCTTTTGATGCAAGAATTCTAGGTACTCTTCTTTTTTATATAAATATCCATGACCATCCCATATGTGTGGAATCCCTCTTGCAATAACATCTTTAAGCAAACCTTTGAAGAATGCAATTTCTAAGGGAAAAACCTTTATCTTATTTTGGGCTTTGTTCAACATATTTTTCTTTCTTATCACTTGGGTAGCCAATGTTACAAACATAAATTAATATATCAATATATCAATAAACATTCACAATACTTAATAATTAAATGAATTAATTGTAACATTAAATTAAAGGTTTCATCCTTTCACATTTAGTCATGAGAGGACTATTTAAAGGTTTTGCTATGTATTCTAAAATCATCATCTCACATCTATTACACATTCATTTTATACTTATCCATGGATTATTTTAAATGAATTATATTCATTTCATTGGGTAACAGATCCCTTCTTTTCGATTTACTGTGGCCTATTTTTTCTTGTGGAATATATATTTTGCAGGCTCATGGCCCATTTCTAATATTGGTTGGTGCCTAATATTTAAAAAAAAGATAAAAAGAAGAAAGAAGAAAGAACAAGAAAAAAAATACATAGAAACCGACACATGTGGTTTTATAAAACCAACACATGGTTTTAAAAAACCAACTCATGGTTTTTATAAAGAATCCAACTCATGGTTTTTATAAAGAGATCATTGAAGTTAATTAATACTTTTTCTTTTTGATGAAGCATACATAAGTTCGAATTCAAATTTATATAAATATTATATTTATAATATGTATTATTATTGATAATAATAATAATAATTATTATTACAATATTTTAACTATTAATATTATATAATAATAAAGCTATTATTTATATATTAGTTACTATTTATTATTAATAGTTAAATTTTTATAGATTTCAATTATTTTCTAAAATAAAAAGAAAGAAAAAAAGGTGCCATGGGAAGATTTAAGGGCTATATTGGGTGCTTTTTTCACTTTTATGTCCATTTATTATCGAAGAAAAGAAGAGAACTAAAAGTCACAAACTATGGAAATTATAGATTTAGAAATACAGTCACTATTACAAGCAGTGTTGTGCGGGTTAGAACATTATAAAGTGATCAATAGACAAGTATAGTTTGAGATAGAGAAGCATAATTTTTTTAATGGGTTAACAGAGAAGGAGAATCTTCGCCCAAAAGAGAGTATTAAGGAATTAATCACACAAATTGGGAAGTTAGAAAGTGACGACAACTTACTAGAACAAAATAAAGAAATCTCTTGCCTAAAAAATCAAACTCAAAAGTTGGAACAAGCCAATGAGCAAGAAAGTATTATTAGAGAAGAATGAAGAAATCTCACATTTAAAAAATCATAGTCAAAATTTACTTGAAAAATCAGGAAGTCAAAAGACAAAAAGCAAGACGAAAAAAATTAGAATAAGAAAATCAAGGTCTCGAAAATAAATTTTCCAAAAAAGATGAAGGCAGAAACCTTAACCAAAGGTTGCTCGACTTGCAAACCAAAGAAGTAGAATTAGTAAACCAAGACCATAAGGACAAGGTTGAAAAATCAAAGAATAATGATGAACTTTCTCACTTAAGGAGTCATAATCAAAGTTTACTTAAACAAATTAAGAAGCTAAAGCATGATAAAAAATTATTGCAAGAAAGGGTAGAGACACCTACCAACAAGGAACCAAAGGTAAATAAAGAAACAATGACTGATTTTGTTGAAACAAATAAGTCATTGAGAGGAAAAAATATAGACATTAGAGAAATGAACAAACACAAACCCAATCGAATTATTACTAGAAATATAAAAAGTCGAAGTCTCAAACAAACAATCACAAGAGATCAAAATACCTTATCATCATCCAAATTATAAAAGTCATTATGGCCAACGACAAGGTAAAAAGGAACATAAACAAATGAGTTATGGTTCTAGAAAATAATGGAGACAAAATCAACAAAATCAGTGGGACCAAAAAAAGAGAAGTTACATCCAACAAATCAATCAGCAAAGGGTCCCAATGAAGGTTAACCTAGGATGGACCACTTCACAATTAATGCACCATTTTTTCTTTGGAATTTGCAATTCATATCATCTTGTTTCATCAAGTGTCGCATCTATCAGCACAAAATATCCATGATGACATTACAAGCAAGAAAATGAGATGTAATCTTTGTCATCAATATGCTTTGAGGACAAAGCATTTCTGGAGAGGAACGCAATGTTAAAAACATAAATTAATATACAAGTATATCAATAAACATTCACAATACTTAATAAATAAATGAATTAATTGTAACATTAAATTAAAGGTTTCATCCTATCACATTTAGTCACGAGAGGACTATTTAAAGGTTCTGCTATGTATTCTAAAATCATCATATCTTATCTATTACATATTCATTTATATACTTATTCATGGATTATTTTAAACAAATTATATTCATTTCATCCAAATTGATTAAATGTGTTCAATTTGTAATATGTAAGTTGTCAATTGCCTTTTGGTACGGCTATCTAGATAGTTGATTACTTCGGTTGCAATATTTGGTATATCTTCCAACTCTTTCTCTACTCTTCTAATCCCAACATTAGCAGTGGCAGATAGTTCTAATTCGTCCTCTATTAATTCAAAATGGTCTCAATGGCTGATGACCTTTCCTACTTTTTTCTCCCCAAGCTCCTTCTTGGCTCCCTTTAAGGGACCTTCTCCTTTCATCTCTATTCCCAACTTGTATACTTCTTTCTTTAATTCATCTCTCTCACTTTCCAAATCCTCAATAAGTTCATCCTTTTCATTTGTCTCATCCTCAAGCTCCTTTACCATACTATATTTCTTCTCTGACTAATCCATTGGGGCATCCTCTTCCATGTCTTCAATTTTTTGCTTTGTTGAAGTCTGTTTATCTTGGTCCTATGGAACTCATTGTGTTTCTTCTATGGCCCAAGGGATATCTTTGTTTGCTGAGGATGTTGTTTGGAGGATTGCTTCTGTGGACAATGAGGTCTACTTCAATTTCATTGTTGATATTTGCAACTCCATATCATCTACTTTATTCATGTATTCTTCCATTTTGGATTTGTAGTACTTCATGTTGTCATTAATTCTGTCTTTCTCTTCCTCCAACTTTAACATCTCTAGAATTTGAACATGTTCTATATTTAGGATATTCAACTTCTTCTTCAAATGAGAAATTTCATTATCTTTCTATTGTAAGAGAGATTGTGGATGTGAAGTTTCAATTGGGTTAAATCCAAATGCCAAAATTTTACTCACCAGATACTTGATGGTGATTTGCTTGGATTTAATAGCCAACATTTCATCTCTCAACAATTTATCCATATTTTGCAGTTTCATTCTCAAATTATTCTCATTTCTTGAAGATTGCAACACATCCTCGCACAACAAAACATTGGCTTGCTTGTAGAAATCGAGCTTATCTGGGGGGATGAATTTCCTAAAGTCTACTTTGAATTCATCTACTTTCCAATCATCAAATGATTTGGGCACTTGAACCTTTGGTTCTAAGATGTAAATTATGAGGGTACATGCCTTATGATTTTCTACTATTAGCAATCTCTTATCTCCTATATCTATATTTCCTCTAAGGTCCTTTATTGTATCCATATATTGCTTTATTATATAAACATATTTAGTATGAAGCATGGGATGCACTTGTGCCAGGCCTACAGAAGGAAATCCTTATTGTATCTAAGGTGTATGAAGCACCAATGAAGGGTAGTGCCTCATAGTGATAGGTGGAAATTGTTTATTGGCTGGTGATTGCTCTAGTAACTCCTTTACCTCACTTGGTAGTTCCTCAGTTTGTGCATGCTCAATAATGGACTATTCTAACTCCTTTTCAAACTCAAATATGGCTTTCTTGCTCAGTTGATTTGTATCATATTCATCTATATCCATATATGTCTATGGTTCTTCAATTGCTCTTTTAGAACCTATTTGTGATCCTGCAATGTTCTGGTCTATAATACCGCTCTGGGTTACATAGACTTGCTCCCAAGTCATAGAATTTGCTATCAGCTACACCTAGTCATGACAATGCATACAACTATACGCAGAGTTCTTATTTTCAATCCTTTTCCTGGAGATGAACTGGTGAGGATCTTAAGGCTGTCTCTTTGCCTTATTCATACTCAATTGCTTCAACATATTATCCATATAAGATATGACAGCTCTTATTTTCACCAAGAATGGTCCCACCTCCTTTAGCAGCTTGAAATGTAATAGGGTGTTTGTACCTCACAAAATGTACCTTGTTAACGCCTAAATTTCGTACGCATGCCACATTTTGGCGATTCTTGTAGTAAGGCATTATCAGCATATAGAATGCAGTTCACCAAAGGCATCCTCAACAAATCCAAAAGGCAACATGAGTCCAAAAGTGCCCAAGAACAGTCAAATGAATAGGTCACACGGCTGAACATTATTAACTTGCATTATAGTGTGTGTTACCAGTTTAGAACCTGCATGACCCTCGGGTGGAAATTCCTTCAATATTTGCGCGACTGTCAAATATCTCCCACCAGCAGTGCAATTGAAGGCTCATCAATGGCCCATCACTTCCACAATTCGAATTTGGGCTCCTTGCACTCCTTGTGGCATTAAATTGAGAGACATTGAGGTTAATTGCATTCATGACTGCGCAATTCGAAGTTGACTGGAAGATGCCAAAATTTATTGCATGAATGAATAAGATCATGCAAGAGGACAAAAAGTGGAAATCCAACTTATTGTTCCATGCGAATGAAATGGTGTCACCTAAAAAAATCGAGTACAGAAACATGTCATATTTTTCACACGAGTTATCAATCGCATCGCCTTGTTGCCAAGCTGGCCGACGAATGGAAATATGTGCGATTTTAAGAAATAATTTTTAGACTTCATGGAAATATGTGCGAATTCAGGAAAAACATGTATGCCATTAATATAAATATTAAGAATATGTGATGAAGAATTTTCACAATGTAGTAGATGTGACAAAAAAAATTGAACGCTGGAAGATAATGCAAAAATCGGAAGCACAACGAACTTGCAATTGTGCAAGAAGAACATGTTGTTGTGACAGGAAGATTAATAAAGAAGCGCGAAATATTGATATGTGATAAGAACATAAGATAAAGATAAAAGGAAGTTGGAAACATACAGGGGGAGCATATTCGAGACACCTACAAAGATAGTGTTAAAGGTACTAGTTGCAGGACGATTTGGTGTTGCGCAACAACTCCAACAAAATGTAAGAGAATGAAGCATGAATCTAGGGGGAGCACTCAAAACAATAGTGGCATCAACATTAAATCCCTATGCAAAACCGAAGAAAATAGAACCTGAAATTAGGCATGAAAAGCATCTCTTTTCCATTGCTGTAAAAGGGGGAGAAATACCATGAAGCATGAATCAATGACATAAGTACAAGTGAGAAATACCATGAATAATGCATTAGTTACAACGAAGTATGTAGAAAATAAAAACAACAAAGAAGTAGTGATAGTAAGTTGCGCATAAAAGAAAAATGTTCAATTTGGCAAGAACACAGGGGGAATATTGTGCTGGGTATAAACAGAACAGGGGAATTCATGATCAAGAAGAGCACAACTTCATAAGGTGTTTACAACAATGCCAAAGCAGGAGATTGTTGAACTTTGGTTGTCATTGATGTCAAATGATATCTAAAGGACTTAGTATCCTTGTGCCATTTTGAATAAGTATATGAAATCTAGTACATCCATAATATGTACATCTAGTTTGAAGAAGTACATAAGACTATGTGTGCAAGTCTCATCCATCTAGTCATGGCACTTCAAAGGTGATTTCAAAGAGATGGTTGTACAAGTCTCAGGAGTGCGCAAGAGGCTCGGAAGCAAGTAGTGGTTGGCCATGTGGACAAATCCAAAAAGTGCGCAAGACCTACCAAGCAATAGAATTATACAAGTCTCGGAAGTATGCAAGAGTCTCGGAAGAAACAAGTGGTAGAACAAGTCAAGTGCACAACTCCCACCAAGCGATGGTACTTCAAGGGTGCAAGACCCGATGGGTATTGGTTCCATGTGCACAAGTCTCACTATGCTAAGGACCAAGTATGTGTAATACCCATAAGGGATAATACCTCAGTCACACTAATCATGACAAGTGTTGGATGCATGAGCAAGATTGACCGTGAAGAAAGGAAGAAGGGATGCTTCGAAAAAATTGTGGACACATGGTATGCACAAGTCAAGTATAAATAAGAAGGCAATATGGAGGGTGGAAGTAAGATTGAAAATGTGAAAATGGTAGTATTATGATTTGGACAACTTCAAATTATTGGGGTTTCAATGGCTCATTGAACCAGAACAACATAATCTAGCAGAGAGCCATATGCATAAGAACATAAATGCATCACAACAAATGATGCGTAGAGTGATGTGATTTATCTAAGACACATTCACAAAGGAAGAATAGAAACACAAATTATGATGCATACTATGATGATGTTTATCTGAGACAAGTGCGCAAGAACAGAAAGGTAGTATCATAGATGGTGCATTGGAGGTTATAGTTTATCTGATACAGATGCGCAAGAATGAAACTATAGAACAATTGAGGATGCACAGTATTAGTTGAGTTTGCAGATGTGAAAAAACATAACATTATGCTGAAACAACTTGTAGATTGCAAAATATTATGAAATATGAGAACCAGTGTGCAATATTGATGTAGTGACGTGAAGTGGTGAACTGATGATACATTACAACATTTGCAAGGACATAGTATATAGAAGGTGTGCACAAAGGAATGCATTGCAGTAAATATGAAGAGTGAGCAGACCAGTAGAAATAAAAGAAGAATCTCCTGTAGTCATATCAAGGCGGCAGAATATGGCAAGGAATAGGGAGTCGATGCTTCCTTCAGATCAGTTCCTGGAAAACTAGGGGGTCGGTGCCTCCTTCTAGTTGGTGCTGGTAAATCATGGATTTGGTGCTTCCTTCAGGTTGTAGCCTGTAAATTAGGGGGTTGGATCCTCTTTCCAGTTGATGTTGGAGAAATTTGGAAGTTGGTGCTTTCCATGGATGTAATCTTTATCATATAAGAAAACATTATGTGGTGTTCTCCCATTTGGGTTTCCATGTTAAATATTTATGTTTTGTGTATTGTGCATGTGTTGATGAATGACTTTGTTTATGATGAATGCATAATATAAGTGTTGTTTATATTTGTTAAAAGTGAAAATTATTCATAACTATACATAATACTGATTCAACCCCCCTCTCATTATTAATAATATTCCAACATGGATGACTTGTCTTAGTCCCTTGCATCCATGTCCACATTAGAGGTTCTACATTCCTTCCCAGCCCAGCACAAGGCATTACTCAATGCACTCAGCGTCGTCGATCCTTTAGACTCACTCCTGAGGAACTTTGATCTCGATAAAGGTGAACCACAACTACCCTCTTCGGTTGCATTGCAAGTCCCCCACACAGTAAAGAAGATTATGATTCATCGTTGTATCATCGATGAAGGTGCATCCACTTATGTCATGTCATCTAATGTTTGGAAACAATTAGGCTGACCCGAGATGGTTCCCTCGTCCATTTCCCTCCGTGCATATGATGGGAGACCATCCCAACCTAGAGGATTGTACCAAAATGTCCCCATAGTGTTGTGGGGCAAGATGGTCATGATCGATATTGAGGTAGTCGATGCTCAACTTGACTATCGCATCCTCTTGATTCGTATCTATATTTACGCCATGAAGGTGGTGGCCTCCTCGGTCTTTTGTATCATGATGTTTCCCTTAAATGGGAAGATTGTCACCCTCGACTAGCTCAATTACTATGATCCCAACGCCACTAGAAACCCTGACAATATACTACCTACTATCTCCGGCACAAATCAACCTCCCTACCTCAATATTTCCCCCCATCATGTACAAGTATTCTAACCTACTAGGGTTTACTTCAGTCCACCAAATGAGATCCCCACATCCACCGATGGCATAATGTGAACAATTTTCACTATTGAAAATGGGCCCACCTCCTCCTCAACACCATCATCAACAATGCTGCTGAGCCATGGCATTGAACAAATGTTGAGTCCATCAGTACCCTTGATCTTCCATATCCCTTTCTTGTACCCCCCATAGGTGTGCAAGGGATACCGGTTATGGCTCAGTTGACTCTACCGGTTATTTTGGTATGGTACCTTACACCATCCTACCTAGAAATGGATTCTTAACCAATAGCCCACAATGAGTTTTTCCCTGTTTTGGTTGTTACTCCTACTAGGATGATTACACTGTCTATACCACTAGTCGAGACTATGACATCCACAACTAAACCATAGCTAGTTTCCATGAATACCACCCATGGGGTCATGAAACAACCTAAGTTGAAAGGCCCCCTCCTACCTAACTCTGCACCTAAATGGTTGAGATTCTCTCATCCTAAATAAAGGGGCATCAACCAACAACAATTAAAATTCACAGTAATAACCAATACTCCCACCCAGAGTGTCACTCTAGCATGCACTCTTTGCGGGAAACAAGGCCATAAGACCAACCTATGCCCCACCTTGCCAGAACTCCAAAACTTGCTCAATATCCTGGTCAATGTAACCATGATCCACTGACTGTAGAAGGGGGAATGTCATCATCACCAACACCTAATTCCAACTCATTGTGTATGAATCATGCATGTTCGATTTGTTCACATTGGGGGCATTACACACACCATTGTCCTGATCTCCATTAATTTCGGGATGCATTGGTGACCATTCACCTCACTTAACTGACCGTTGAGAAATATTTTCATCTAAACCAGGAAGAAACTTCTATCAATGTGGTCACTACATCAGTGACAACACTAGTTTCTCCTCCATCACAACCTGCACTTACGACAATTTCTATTGTGGAGCCTACAATGCCACATGATCCCCAACCTACAGATCTTATAATGACAACAACAACTAATGGATGATCCTATTGTGGGAATCACACACACATGCTTCCCCCTAGGGAAATCAAAACCATTTTGGATCAAGTCACTTCACTGACAACATAGACACCCATCTATGCATGAGTACCATGACCTTATCGGTCCTGCGGTGGTAATTATCACTCCTTGTTCCGATGTCCCATTTTATGCACAAAATGAGAATGTCCAAAAGTTCCCAAGAAGAGTCAAATGGATAGGTCACACGGCTGAACCCTTATTAACTTGTGCTATAGCACGTGTTACCAGTTCAGAACCTGTGTGACCCTCGGGTGGAAATTCCTTCGATATCTGTGCAACTATCAAATATCACCCACCAACGGTGCATTTGAAGGCTCATCAATGTCCCATCACTTCCACAATTCGAATTTCACCTCCTTATACTCCTTATGGCATTAGATAGCCCCTCTTGTGTACTTGTAATCACTTCATGAGGTGATGGCATTCACATTTGGAGCTAGTTGTTCCTTGGGAATCTCTTAGCCTATAAACGGAAGCCATGGGAATGCATCTTGAAGAGAAAAAAAGAGCACAGTTATGATGTTGGATTTGTGTTAGAGCTCCTTCCTAGCTCACCTATTCCCACCTTTGAAAGCATTCCAAATATCCCTTGCCTCCTTCCTCCAAGAAGCAAGAGTTTCTCTCCATTGTTCTCTCAACCCACTTAGCATTTCGTTTGGATAAGAAGGACCTCCCTATGGGATGTTGTTGGGTTCCCTTGAAGCCTACATCTCCTAGGTGTTGTACACACTTGACCATTAGGAAACACAAAGTGGTTTTGCATACATTTGGTTGTTTGAGTTTGCATTCTCACCTCATTAGCTTTGTTATATTTTGTTTAATTTTATTTCTTTTGTTTAAGTTTCACTAATAGCCACTTGGAGGATCATTTGGAGAATTTACACTCCCCCTAAGGGGCTCCTGTTAGTTTTTCAGAATTTTCAATCTGATCTAAGATCTTAACTAAGAGAATAACATGTACAACATATCTACATCATATCTGCAACATATCAATCATGGACACAATAATGCAAGCACACAGGAGACACAGAGTTTCATCGGGAAAAACCAAGAAGGTGAAAAACCCCGCAACTTCCTCAGAGATAGATAGAGCAATGATACAACCCAAGCATAAGAGATATTCCTCCTAGCAGCAGCTTCTCCTCCTTCACAAGTGTGCTACTCTCCAAATGAGAGTATGAGTGAGAATAATAGAATGATCAAATAGAGTGCCCCCTGCACTCTATTTATACTTGACTTGAATTGACCAATAACCTTTACTAGGTCAGCCTTAACTTAACCACATAAAATAATGCTGACAGGGCCGACTCCCAATAGGGTGGTCTAATAACCCTTTTACCCACATGACTCATACAAGGCCGACCCCATCAAGGTGGTCTAATAACCCATCAAGTATAAGTTACAACACTTACAATATAAATGACGACACTTCCGTATAGAGGAATAATAACATCTCTATAGGAATACAATTTACATAGGTGAAATACATTCCAAAGTTACAATTACATCAACACTCCCTCTTAACTCGGAAGGTATTTCTTGACACAGGTCTTCTAGCACAAGTCTTCTTCTCTTGATCATCGTCACTGGATCATCGACATTGAATCATCGCCATCGTCACTGCTGCTACTATCTCAATCAATCTCTGAACTACTCGTCATAGGAAGTTCTACAGAGCCAGTCCTTTTTCATATTGGATGTAGGCCCACCACCTGCAGGTCTTCATCATCGCTGGCCATACTGTGGAATCCTCAAAACTTATTACGTGCGTCACAATGCCTCGAAAGAGTATCCCAGGATCCTTTATGTGCCGAAGCACGACCGGCAAGATCTCCCAGGTCCACTTACATGTGACTGTCACAAAACCTTAAAAGAGTGTCTTGACTAGAAAGAACTCTAAAGAGCATCCGAGGCCTTTTACTTGACTAGCAAAACCTGTCCGGATCTCCAGGATGTATTACATGTGACCCCCACCACAAAACCTTAAAAGAGTGTCTTGACTAGCAAGAACTCTAAAGAGCATCCAAGGCCTTTTATGTGACTAGCACAACTTGTCCGGATCTCCAGGATGTATTACATGTGGTCACCACAATGCCTCGAAAGAGCATCCCAGGACTTATTACGGGCACACAGCCCAAACTATTGGATCTCCCAGGTATACTTACATGTGGTCATGGCAATGCCTCGAAAGAGAATCCTAGGGCTTATTACTGGCACACAGCCCAACCTATCGGATCTCCTAGGTCTACTTATATGCCATAGGACAATGCCTCGAAAGAGCATCCCAGGACTTATTATGGGCACACATCCCAACCTATCGGATCTCCTAGGTCTACTTATATGTCCTCCCAGAGCAATGCCTCGAAAGAGAATCCCAGGATTGATTACGGGCACACAGCCCAACCTATCGGATCTCCCAGGTCTACTTATATGCTCATATGCATAACTTGTCCACGGCCACAGAGTATCAACCTGATACTCACCATACATCATCCTGATGTACATCATCACATGATCATCCTGATCATCATAGCATCATATTGATACATATCATCTGGAGCAACATCCTAAAGCTCATCATCCATGATCATCCTGATCATACAGTGCATCCACCTAATGCATACCAAGTATCTACCTGATGCATATCATCATACATGATCTACCTGATACATATTATCATACATGATCCAACTGATCATATCCAGCATCCAACATGATGCATATACATATACATGATCCAACTGATCATATACAGCATCCAACATGATGCATATACATATACATGATCCAGCTGATCAAAGCATCCAACTGATGCATATATAGAGCAGTAACTGAAACATCGTCCTAATGCTCATCATCCAGCACTTACATCCACAGCCATGGGAAGGATCCTCCTCTCACCATGCTTGGAATGGCTCCTGCAAATGTGTCCATCACTTCTTCCTTGAAGTGTCGTCAATCTAAAGAACACCAAGCCTCTCTTTGAAGTACTCAAACTTCACTCTGTCTAGTGGTTTTGTCAACACATCTGCAACCTGCTCATCCGTCGCAACATATAGGAGCTTCACTCCTCCTCTCTTTACCATAACCCTGATATAGTGATTTTTGATCTCAATGTGCTTCGACCTGTCGTGGAACACTGGGTTCTCAGATAGCTTCACACAACTCTGGTTGTCACAAAAGATATCAGTAGCATCCAACGGGAGATCAAATAACTCACATAGTAGCTTTCGGAGCCATACTGCCTCACAACTAGCCAAACAAGCTGCAACATACTCTACCTCGGCTGTACTCAATTCTACGTAGGATTGCTTCCTGCTAAATCACGAGATCACACATGATCCCATACTGAAGCAACACCCAGATGTGCTCTTCCTATCTACAGGGTGATTCCATGAAGATGGGTAACTCTTTTTGGCCAAATATGACGGTTGAAAACAGAAATTTTATCCATGTATTAAATTGAAGCCCTCAAAACTCATACTTGCCTTATGAATTTTGACATGTGGTTGAAAAACAAAATGTAAAGAATTATGTTGGATTTCCAATGATATTTTTTTCGAAATATACCAATGCCATATATCGTGTCGAATTTTCATTTAATGAAACGTGTGTACTTAAAAATTTGAAGAGCAATTAATAAGTAGTCTGTGTGCGTGCACAATAAATTAATGTTAAATAATAATTTAAAAAAATGAAATATGTGAACATGATCTAGACAGAGTGCACTGGGGATTACATATTTTCTTTTATTTTTTCTCGAAAAATTATATTTATTATTATTTTTTGAAACTTACCAATATATATTTAAGTCGCATTTTGCACACATGTGTGTGCGTGCACGAAATCTTATGATTTTTTACATAATTTGCAAAACTAAAACTACTCTTTTAAAGAGGACACGTTTATCTGGGGCTTGTGTATTTTTTCAATTTTTTTGGATGTGTAGTTTGAATGTTGTGGATTTATCTTTGAGCTCAATCGAAGTTGTCGGCATGGTTTTTTAGGACAAGTTTTAGTAGAAAATTAAAAACAACAGACATATGAAGATAAAAATTCGTAAATTTTATATATCTGGATAGAGGATTTGTTGACAAATCCAATGGTTTAAAGTCCTCTCATTAATGAGCATTTAATGCCATAGTTTAACTTTTTGGAAGGCAGATAAACATTCCATTCTGCTGAGAAAGGGGCTCTCAGCCTGTTTTTTAAGCCCTCGATCGAGCTTTTTCAAAAACCTCGATCGAGGGCTTAACAGAACCTCGATCGAGGGTTTAACGATACCTCGATCGAGGGTTTAAGAAAACCTCGATCGAGGTCTTGTTAAACCCTCGATCGAGGTATTGCTCGATCGAGCGTCTGTAAAAAAGGCTCGATCGAGGGTTTGTCTGTGTAAAAAATATATAAAGCAGCCGAGGTGAAACTACGAAAGGAGTTGGCAACAATTAATGTTGCCAACTACCATTCCCTCCGAAAAACAACAACGAACATGTATATAATTAATAAAGGAGGATTCACAAAATACAATTTACTTCCTTTCTAGTTTTTTTTTTCATTAGAGATTTAACAATTTGATCTTGTTGAATTAGATATTTGTGAATTTGATCTTGTTGAATTAGAGATTTGTCATTTTCATATTGCTGAATTAGACCTCATTAGACATGTAAGATATCTTTGTAGGCATAATTCAAGATTTCATACTAACATTTTATTGTTTGTTATAATAATTTGAAAAAAAAATTGTTTGTTTTCATTGTAAATTGATTCATGTAAGATTTCTTTGTAGGCATATTTCAAGATTTTATACTAACATATTGTTGTTTCTTATAACATTTTGAAAAAAAAATTGTTTGTTTTCATTGTAGATTGATGGGGAATAAAAAAAAAGACAAAGAAAACATGCTAGACAATAAAATGCCAATGAAGAACGTGAGTACAATAGAGAACGAATGAGACAACAAAGAGCAAGGTTGTGAGAAGAAGAAGATGCACATTTGGTGCAACAAATTCCAATGGAGGACAACCAAGGTAAATTATTGAATTACATGCTATCATAATTTAAATATCATGCTACATAATTTACAAAATTAGTAACAATTTTCCAATAAATCTAACTAAATTTCATAATTTAATTTGTTTCATATTTATTTGTAATTATATTCTTATTTATTTCATCAATTTGTTATTTAAATTTCAAAGTTTTCAACAATTTTTATGTTAAATGAACAATTTTCAAGTGGCTTTAAACCAAACTTAAATTAGAACAATTTTCAAATGAAACATGTAAATTTATATTCTATTTTCATGTTAAGATATGAACATATTTTAAACTATTTTCAAATTATTTTAAAGTTTGCCAACATTTTTCAATTTTATTGTCCAACAATTTTCAAATGAAATGTACACTTAGATTCTATTTTCAAGTTAAAATGTATGTACATATTAACTATTTTGAAATTTCTAAACTTTATTAACAATTTTCAATGTTATTAGAATAATTTTCAAATTAAATGTACACTTAGACACTATATTTTCAAGTTAAATTGTACATATTTAACTAATTGCAATTTTTTAAGTTACTAACAATGTCAAGTTAAATGTAATTTCAATTCTTGTTTTGTAAATTCGATTTCAAAACAAATGAATGAATATTTTGAAATTTACATGTTTGATAGTTATGTATTAGTTATAATTTATTCAATCTGAAAACAAATGAAATCATATTTTCATATTTATGGTGGTTGGCAATATTTTCATAGTAATGAATATTTGAATACAAATGAATGTTCAAAGAGCTATTTAATTATAATGTTTACTTTAAAAAAAAATTCATCTATCACATATATTTTTATTTGCATAATATGACATATTACCATGATAAGATTAATGATTAGAACCATATATTTTATTAGGACAAATTGAAAATAATTAAATTTGCAATGTTTGCAACCTTGCATTGATATGTGAAGCATTATTGATAAAAAATCCTTAAATTGCAATTTATGATAAAATTACAATTTCCATTTAAATGTCTATTGTTGAAATTTCAAAATCATCAACTAATGAAAATGTTATTTTGCATTAAAAATTATGAATTTCCCCTCTATCATATCACTACAATGTTATTAATTAAATATCGTATTCATCTCTAAATCAATGTTTTTTTCCCCACATTTAGAGTATAATAGGTATGTTATGATGGGTAGAAAATCAATCTCAAATTTTTATTTCACTTATATACAACATGGGCTGCATGATGTTGTCCTTGAAATTCTAGGGTAGAAGTGTTGTAATCATTTATTCTTTGTATGGTGATTTGCAACTTGTATTTTAAATATTTATTTATTTATAAATTATACCATAATGTTAAAATAACATTTTTCTTGTAATGTAAAAGTAAAATGGACATAAATTGCATAAAGAAAATTTGCCCACAATTATATAATGTGATGATTGTAAATGATATTAATTTTTATGCCCGCAATAATTTTTATCAAGTTATTAATAATTATCTTGACTTAAATATATATAGTTGATTTTCAAGTTACTAGCAATTTTAAAGTTAAATGTACAAGTTACTACAAATTTTGCATCTGTTGCAAGTTCGGATCTGAGAATAATCCCTGTCTGCTTAACTGTGGGATGTAACATCCCCTCCTATCACACCAGCATGATAGAGATGATCGTGATACTAAATCCGGGCATCTAGCCCCATAAACTTTTAAATAAGCATTCACATAATATAAAAGACATATGGGATGTATGATTATAAGAAAAACATAGTGGAAATAATATCAATAACACATCCATCATACATTCAAGATATTCATCAAATAATAATTGCAAAGTTAACACAAGAGAATACTTATCTTAACAGAGTAGTCCCAAGCAACCAGCTATGCATCTGCAACGTTCCACCCAACCATAGGCCAGTTGTGCGTATCAAACTCTTGATAAAACTGCCACCCCCGAGCTGGGCATGATTACTACAAGGAACCAGGGAACAACAGACTCACACATAGCCAAGCATACACCAAGATGAGCCAAACCAATCTACAATTGGGTTTATCAGGCTGCTAGGAAATGGAAAGGAAGAATTGCTAAGCTAGTGAGCTCAACCACAGAGCTAAGGATACCCCTCCCAGATCTATTCAGCTTGGCACTCACAATGCCTACACACCCAACACAAGGAAGTATTCTCTTCACTGTCACACAGTCCCTCAAGCCATACCTTCCTTTCTAGTGCTCTCAAGATGTGCATAGAAAAGTAGCCAAAGCCCTCTTGATCTTCTTGAGAGGGTACTCCCTCCACTAGGTTTATCAAGCCAATTCTGTCCACTACCAGCCCATAACTGATTTCAAAACCTAGGTGGACATCCTATGCAAATAGCGAGGTAACACACTCAAAATACCTTTCATTTTCCATCCATCCTCCCATAATTTCATATTCAAGTCACCTAACTACTATTTTGACACCATACATTACAACAATAAAAAAAATCACTATAATCTCAATGACTCTAGATCCAAGCATCAACACTCCACAATGGTAAAAGCATCTTCAATCTTCACAATGTTGTTGCAAGGCAAGGAGGGAGTGATGCCATGTGCATAAATGATCAGGTGGCTAATCAATCACACTGATGTGGACACAAATAAAATATACAATGAGTAGTGAAAATGAATAGGATCTTTCTTGCCTAGTTATTTATAAGAATACTACAAGTTTTCCAAAGTTTAAGCATATTTAACGAATGAATGGATGCGAGAATTCACTCTTACAATTGCTATGACATCTTGGCCAGTTGGTATGATGATGGTAGGAATTTGAAAGCTAGGGATACCCAAGCATGGTAGGACTTTGAAAGCTAGGGATACCTGAGCATGGTAGGAATTTGAACCAAGCACCCCCTATATCAGGATCTTTAAATATATGAATACTAGGTTATCTATTTAGAGGATGGGCATCTATTCTACCCAGAACAAAGGGTCTTTAGAACAAAGTTTGGGAAATGTTTTGTGATTCTATGTTTGATGGGAAATGTTTCTCTAGTTTGAAAAATGCACATTCCATCCTAATTAATTTAAGACCAGTAGATACAATACCAACATTTTCTCTCATAATTTCATTGCGTTCACTACACTTCTTCCAGATTGCTAAAAAACCTTCGGATTTTGAAAAAATCTGTAAAAACTATGCCCACTCTTGAAATTGACTCCACCCTAGAATAACCTAAACTTTTTTTTTTCAGATTAAAGAGTATCTTCTAAGAACATCATACAATTACCTTTGTTCAATCTGAGAAACAATCTACTATAGGGCACAAATTTTCCCTACTATCACAATACCCACTTGGAAAAACCCATATAGGGCGACATTCAAGTCTTCTTCATGGGTATTATTCCTTCAAGAGTTGTTGTTGTGTTCATATCTCTACCCTGGAATTTTTATGGGTTGTTTTTGTGTTGAAGCCTATTAACATAGTATGATGACCACCTTTCTACCTTGAACACACTCATAGGAAATGCAATTCTAAAAATTTTGAGAGTTGTGGAAACAAAAGATGAGATAAGGTAAAATAAGGTAATTTTATTAATGTACAACAAGTTATTAATGTCTGATTCTCTACACACATTTTCTATTGAATTGGTATAAAATGGAGCAATAAATGTAATATGTGAATAAACTTACAGAGAAAAATATGTGCCATTGTTGTCATAGTCCTCGGCACTAGGAGCAATGGCCCTGGAATGCAAAGGCGTGTTGTCACTGGAGCTGAAGGAGTGATCCCTCATCCTAATGTACTCATGAATACTCCCCGACGACGGTGTTTCAACCATCATTCTGATTGATCACGGGTTCAAAACTCCACCCTGTCTCAAAAACACCCAAACATCCTACATCGCTCGATCGAAAAACCCTTATCTTACATAGATCTCATATGTGAACGACCCAGAGTTCTAATCCTGGCAATTTGCAAAATGTAATTGGCCTGTAGAATACCGAAAGAATGGCTTTTCTTTCAAGATTTAGATCTAAGACAGCTCCAGGCACTCCATGAGTTCTCGATCATTAATTTTTAAGCAACGAGGAACTCAGTATTGAGTTGTGGGTTTTGTTTTGGGGGGGAGTTATTAAAAACAAGATAAGCTAAAATATATAATCAGGAAACAGTATCATAAAATATATGGTTAAAATTATTCTCGATTGAGATTATAAAATATATGGTTAATTATTCTCCATTGAGTCGTGAGTGTTGTTTGGAAGGAAAAATTACTAAAAGCAAGATATAAAATATATAAGTAGGAAACAAGATTATAAAATACATGATTAATTATGATAAGAAGGGAATATATAACATGGAAAATATTGTTTGTAGAAATGTATATGAGGAAGATATTAGATTTCAGTCAATTTTTTAATATTTTATATTTACCTATGTGCCTTTTATAGTTGACCAAGTTGAAAGCATTGGAGAACAAAATACACAAATTACTTGCATGGGAGGAGGCATTTGTGAATGAAACCGCTGCCATCAAGGTCATTGGGATTTTGATAGCAGTGGTGTTGGTTACTTGCACACTATTAAGTGGATTTAGGATTTTATGATTCAGTTCTAGTGTTTTCCATGTTGTTCTACCAAATCCACTGTTATAACATATTCATCAGTTAAAAGATGAAATATAAAAGGTCCTAGAGACACCTCAATTTCAACTCTTTTATTTATTCTAGCAATTAAAAAAATGCATATGAGCACCCTTTTATTGTGCAATTACTATGCAACTACCAACATCATCTGCTAGTCTAGACATTAAGTCCACTTGACTGTATTTTTTTGCAAGTATGACTACAACTAAGTGGGATATAATGGAATCACACCTCCACAAATTTAGGGAATCACACCTTGATAGACAAAAAATCCAAATTATGGGCTATGCATGCTTCAACATAGAAGGTTTAGCCAAATAGTTAACCATATATAGAAAACCATTTATCAATAGAAATATCCATGCTATGGAGGCAGATATTTCTTAACATGTGGATAATGGAATGAGCAAAATGATTGTTTTCCTTGATTTAAGGAGGAGATAATTTATAGATAGGAAAATATGAAAAATTAGAGAAATTTGCAACAGAAGTGAAGGTAAATCAATTAGTCATTAAATCAGAATTAAACCAAATGAATGAAACTATCACAATAGATACCACCAGCTAATGGAAGCTCCAAAAGTTGTGAACATGATCATAATAACTGCAGATGACCACAGTTTAGCATGCACTAGGTCATTAGAAATGATCTAGCAACAACATATGATTTTCAAAATCTATCTCCAAAATAAAAAAAGGCCTCAGAGAAATAGTAGGGAATGAACCCAAACAAGCAACAAAATCATCAATGCATATTGTAAACCTAGGTTTACTGATAGAAGCCGCTGAGCCAGTCAAAGGAAGGGAACAAGATCAATTAAGGCACATAATGGCCATAGTACATAATAAATGCGACAAAAGTATAGGAAACATTGGGCAAGCTACCTATGTTTGCTATCCATGGGAACATTTTAGGACCAGAGTGAAGGGGCACATAATGTAATGATTGCAGCCTTATAACGAGAGCAGGCTCAAAAAAAGCAATTAGAGAGAGGCATATATGTGCAGGGTATACATAACAAAATAAGTTACTAAAATGCCACAGTTTTTAATATGGTTTACCAAAAAATTAAGGTGTAAATTAATGTGATCATTCATCACATGTAGTCTGGATAACATAGTGATAGAATTCCCTAAAGCACAACTAGAAACTATAAGGTTTTTATATTTCGAACCCTGATTCAAGAAGATTGTATTCTATCTATGGTAGAGGAGAAAAAACAACTTTAGAACATGAAAAATACCAAAATGAACTACCTAGATGGTCAAAATACCAAAATTCATTGTCAAAATTGTAATTTTCCATTGTTGGAGTGACACAACTAAAAATGACCAAATAAATGACCAATTGTTATGCGATCAATTTTAGTTTAGTTCTTATCCCAAGATCAAATTGGTCATTTTTAGTTTAGTTCTTATCCCATGACCAAATTGGTCATTTATCTTGGTCAGTTTTAGCTAGCTCACTTAAATTTCTCAATTTTGGTCATTTATCCCTTGAAAAAATTGTGGTGACCAAATGTTTTGGTCACCTGGTCACTTATCTCTCATTTTGTACTAGAGAAAGAACCAGTGGAGAATCTAAAACCAAGAACCTAAAGACTCCATTTAAGGTTTTTGCCACTCTCTTGCACAGAGTGTATGGAAGAGCCAATTCCAACTACTACAAACTTGGTTGGATACCACTATTATATCATATTACAATGCATGGCATAGTGTTCAACTGGGCTGACATTATTTCAGAGAACATGATGCAGGCCATAGCAAATGCGTAGGATGGACTTAAGCAAAAGAAGGTCGAGTTTTATATGTCCTCTTACCTCATTGATTGTATTCTAGTCATAAACCCTTTACCAAAGCTTGGATGCAAATGGAACCCTAGTGAAATTCCAGTATCTGTGACCTATCAAACTCTATGGGTAGACTGCAAGCATGCAAGTTTCTACAAGCAAAATTGTGAAGAATTCTTGATGCCATTGTATAGATTGATTTTTGACAAAGAACCCAATTGTATGTCGAATGAATCACTCACAGTAGCCACAAATTTAGGAGACTATTACTTCACTCCAAAAGGTACTTATCTGGGGGTAAATGGAAGTTCAAAGAGCCCATCATTGATGCCTAAATATGTCACTGATTACATCACATTAAAGGAAATAGTATGACAAGTATTCATCAATAGTGTTGGGCACTTCTTACATGAAAACAAGAAAGAACCATGGCCACCACTCCCACTCGTAGCTGGGGCATATAAATTCAACAAAGTTAAAGAAGCTAAAGAGTTTGTGAAAGAAATGTATTCTTATCATTTCGACGAAAATATCGTTTCTGGGAATGACCGCCTTCATAAAGTTGACTTGCATTGCCAATCATGTAGGATTAGTTGTGAATATACAGATAATTTTTTGTGCGATTTAGAGGAAATCTATAGAAGAGCAAAGAATATTGAGGATCTAGACTAAAGGTTTGGAAGAAGAAAATGGGAAAGCTCCAACAAACCAGCTGATACATCAACAAGAGAATGTTTAGAGGAAGCAGCAAGGAAAAAGGCAGTTGAAGAAACCCTTTCGGCTGAAAATGCAAAGAAAATACATTTACAAGAACCGACCAAGAATATAGAAGAAGAGAGACAAGAGAAAGAGAAAGTTGAAGAAGAACGAAAGAAGATAGACCATGAAAAGGTTGAAAATCTAACTATGGAACAAGAAGAAGAATTAAATAATAAGAATGATGAAGAAGAACATATCAAGAAAGCTATGGAATCTTAGGACTTGCAAGAAGGTAATGGCCAGTAGGGAATGGAAATTCATAATCCTACGGATATCAACATTGAATTCCCTCTCACTGAAAGACATCTTCCTTTAGTTGAGTTAGGACTTACACTGTTCACACCTTCCAAGCAACATTCGGTTACTAAGATAGAAATGATAGTCTTTGATCCTAAAACAAAGACTATCGTGATGAGAAAATAAAACAGATTGAAGGTTGCTTCACAGCCATATATTGTTACCATACAGGAAAACCCCGTTGTTGAAGGAACATATAAAAATCCAAAATTTACTGCATCTATAAATGTTGTTGTTGCTTTAGCCAATGAAGATAACATTCATAAGTTGATAGAAGACATAGAAAAGAGAAAAGCAAAAGTGGTTAAGCTAAAGGATAATTTAGTACAGGATCGAAGTGAAGGAATTGAAATAAGGCGCCAGCGAGATGCCTTGGAGTTGGAAAAAGAAGAATCCATGAATACTATTCAGAGTCTCGAGGATGAAAAGGACTCACTCAATGTGCATATGGTAATATTAGAACGAGAAAAGGCAGACCTTCAATGTCAATTAAGCGGATTACAGGAGAAAGAAATCTATTTGGATCAGTAGGTGGAATATCTCACTATAAATAAAGGAGCTTTGCAAGCTCAAGTGGCAGAGTTGAATAGAGAAAAAGAGTCTCTGGTGGATCAACTAAATACTGCTCGAGAACATAAGCAAGATTTGACACCATTTTATGAGTGTGCGTCTACATTATAGGAACAATTATTCCATTCCCAAGAATTGCTCACCAAATGGACATATGAAGTTCAATGGATGGTGACTAGGCTTAAGCAAATTTCCGAGGATGCCACTGTTACGCGACAAAATATTACGGGAATTTATGACAGGATGAAGAAATTAACTGCTTGGAGGAAAAATCCAAGGAGATTACTCCACATATTCCCAAGAGGCCCACAACTGAACTCAAGCTATATTTTTCACTCTTGGACAATTTCTAGAAAGCAGAGAAGAAATTACAGAATGAATTAAGGGAATCCATCTCCAAATGTGAATATATTCACCAGAGCATTGCCAAATCTTTCAAAAAATGTCATCTACCCCCTTACTCATTTGAACAGTTAGTACCAAAAGAGAAATGCTTGGCAAAATTAAGGACTATCAATGAAGAATAAATTGCTTCCATAAGGCGTCTAGATACTCTCACGTCAGAATATATCCAGGAACGCATTGGAAAAGCTACAATGAAGACTCATTACTTGGAAAATGGACACAATACAACAACTAAGGTGTTGAATACCATGGTTAAATATTTTCCATTCCATGAAGTGGATTTAAAATGATTAGAACCACAACAATTGAATGTACTATCTTATGAAAGTGGCCTTTGGAATGATCACATCCGAAATATGGGTTCTCAACGACCACCTCTACGGCAGGCTCCTCGACTGACTCCTATCAAGCGTTTGTCTAAAACAGAGATGCAAGCACGCAGAGAAAAGGGGCTTTGCTATAATTGTGATGATAAATTCACTCGGGGACATAGATGTGTTCAGCAAAAGCTCTATCTCTTGGATGTGGATTCTCCGCTTGCCTCTGAAATTGGGGACAAAGATCCAGAAACACTAGATGCTCCGGTCGACATCCAGGAACCGCCTATTGACCCTCCGTCTCAGGATGACCAGCAAGAGATATCTCTCCATGCTTTAGCTGGAATCACCACCCCCCAAACAATGCGGGTCGGGGGTTACTTCAAGAAGATTCCTCTTACAATACTCATTGATTCTGGTAGCACTCATAATTTCATTGACCCTCGGATTGCCAAACAAGCTGATTGTTTTATCCATCCTTGCTCCAACTTTGAAGTCATGGTTGCCAATGGGGGCACCTTACCTTACAAAGGGAAGTGTCGAAATGTGCGTATCTCTATGGGAGATTATACCTTGCGCTCATACATGTTTTCCTTGATCTTAGGCGGATGTGATGTTGTTTTGGGCACTCAATGGCTACGCACACTTGGCCCTATCTTATGGGATTTCGCTGAACTTTGGATGCAGTTTTCCCTCAATGGACAAAAACACACATTGACAGGATTACAACTGGGTTCTCTCAGCATCATCAGTTCACATCGCATGGAAAAAATCCTCAAGAAGAATTCACATGGTGTCATCTCTCAGATCCATTCCATTCAGATGCAACCATCAGCGGTCTCCACCACTCCTTTGGATCTACAACAAATTCTGGATCGATATACAGGTGTCTTTGCTGAACCAGTGGGATTGCCACCTTCCAGGCCAGAAGACCATCATATTCAGCTCCTTCTTGGCAGTGTTCCTCCCAACATCAGGCCCTATCGCTACCCATTTCACCAAAAAACGGAGATTGAAATGCTTGTTTGGGACTTATTGAAGCAAGGTATTATTCGCCCAAGCACTAGTTCCTTTTCTTCTCCAGTTATTCTTGTCCACAAAAAAGATGGGTCATGGCACCTCTGCATTGACTTCCGAGCATTTAATCACCTCACCATTAAGGATAAGTTTCCAATTCCTGTTGTTGATGAGCTTCTTGATGAGCTTCATTGGGCTCACTTTTTCTCCAAGTTGGATCTTCGTTCTGGGTATCATCAAATTCGGGTTCATGAGGATGATATCCCTAAAATAGCTTTCCGCACACATGATGGCCATTATGAGTTTTTGGTCATGCCCTTTGACCTCTCTAATGCTCCTTCCACATTCCAGGCCTTAATGAATAAAATATTTCGACTCTACTTACGGAAATTCATTCTGGTATTCTTTGATGATATCCTCATCTACAGTAAAACATGGGATGAACATCTCCAGCATCTGGATCTTGTCATGCAACTTTTCTCTGACCATCATCTCCATGCCAAGCAGTCTAAATGTGTTTTTGGACAGAAGGAAGTTGAGTATCTCAGGCACATTATCTCAGCACAAGGGGTTCGCGTGGATCCTACCAAAATCGATGCCATGAACAATTGGCCGCATCCTCAGACACTCAAGAGCCTTCGTGGTTTTTTGGGGTTGACTGGCTACTACCGCAAGTTTGTCAAGGATTATGGGAAGATTGCAGCTCCATTAACTGCTCTATTGAAAAAGGATGCTTTTACATGGACACCTGCTGCTCAGTGTGCATTTGAAAAACTAAAACAAGCTATGTGTACTACACCTGTTCTAGCTATGCCCAATTTTTGCAAGCCCTTCACTATTGAGAGTGATGCTTGCGGCAATGGACTTGGTGCTGTTCTCCTTCAAGATGAACACCCCATTGCGTTCACCAGCAAAGCCCTTTCAGGTAAGAATTTAGCTGCCTCTACCTATGAGAAGGAAATGATGGCTATTTTGCATGCAATACAGAAGTGGCGCCCATACCTATTAGGGAATCATTTCTGCATCAAGACTGATCACCAGAGTCTGAAATATTTCTTGGAACAACGTGTCTCCTCCCCGACACAACAGAAATGGGTTAGCAAACTCATGGGTTATGACTATGAGATCACTTACAAGAAGGGTAAAGACAATATTGTGGCAGATGCTCTTTTTCGCACATTTGATGCCCAAGGTTCTCTTTCAACTATTTCTATGCCTGTTCCAAATTGGTTGAAATCTGTTCAACAGGGTTATATCAATGACTCTTCCTTATCTCAAATCATCCAACGCTTGACCAACAACCCTTCTGTTGTACCACATTACTCTTGGGATGGTGCTTCTCTGTGATACAAGGGTCGTATGGTGCTTCCCCAGAGCACAGATCTTCAACAGGCTGTCTTCTATGAACTCCATGCTTCTCCGTCGGTAGGGCACTCTGGGTTCCTCAAAACGTATGAACGAGCACGGCGTAACTTCTTTTGGCAGGGCATGAAAAGGACAATTCAACAGATGATGGACGAATGTGATACCTGCCAGCGCAATAAGGGTGAAACAACACTCCTTCCAGGATTGCTTGAACCCTTGCCCATACCTACACGGATTTGGACAGATATTTCTATGGATTTCATTGAAGGGCTCCCTAAATCTGGTGGGAAGACAGTGATTCTCGTTGTGGTTGATCGCCTCTCCAAATATAGTCATTTTTGTGCTCTCAGCCATCCCTATATAGCCTCCTCCGTCGCTCAAATTTTCCTGGACCATATCTTTCGTCTTCATGGCATCCCTTCTTCCATTGTCTCGAATCGTGATGCGACTTTCACCGGTCATTTTTGGATAGAACTATTTCGCCACACTGGTACCAAACTGAAGATGAGTTCAGGGTATCACCCACAAACAGATGGTCAGACTGAAATTATCAATAAATTATTGGAAACTTATCTTCGTTGCTTCACCTCGGAACAACAAGATCAGTGGGCAAAGTGGCTCCCTCTCGTTGAATGGTGGTACACTACCTCTTACCACACTGCCTCTAAAATGACCCCATATGAAGCAGTCTATGGTCAGGCACCTCCATTTCTTCTTCCATACACCCCCACCAGTTCACTAGTTCAGGAAGTTGACACGGTCCTTCGAAACCACGATCATATTCTTCACATTTTGCGGGACAATCTTCACATGGCAAGAAATCGCATGAAGCAACAAGCTGATCAGCACCGTTCTGAGCGCACTTTTCAAGTCAGCGATATGGTTTTTCTTCGTCTCCAGCCGTACAAGCAATCCTCCTTGAAACTCAAAGGGCGTCATAAGCTTGCTCCAAAGTTATATGGGCCATATCGGATTCTTCAGAAGATTGGGTCCGTTGCTTATAAATTGGAACTTCCTCCTTCTTCCCACCTTCATCCAGTCTTTCATGTCTCTTGTCTGAAGAAAGTTCTTGGCACCAACATCAGTGGACAAACGATTTTACCTGAACTGGATAATGAAGGATCCATCCTTTTGGAGCCGGAGGCCATCCTCAATCGGCGCATGCGTCAGCTTCGCTCTTGCTCTATCACAGAAGTCTTAATTCAGTGGCACGGCATGAAACCAGAGGATGCTACATGGGAACCACTCCTTCAGATTCAACAACAATTTCCACATCTAAAGCTTTGAGGACAATTTTTTTTTTTAAGGGGGAGGGGATGTTAGGAACCCATGTCTTTACTTTGTTAGTATATTGTTGTTGGACGCATATGCTTTGTAAGTCGTCCTGTAGTATTTGTTGATCAATAGTTTGTGTTATTGTTGTTGGCGCATATGCTTTGTAAGTCGCCCATAGTATTGTTGATCCATAGTTTGTAGTGGCCCATGGTTTTGACCCATAGTATTGGCACCTAGACTTAGTATATAAGTGTGTGTTGAGACCTATGAAGGCACCATGAAGTTATTTGTATTGAGCTTGCTCATAGGAGGTTGCCCCCTCGAAGTGGCCTATGATCAATATAAAAGTGATTCTGAGTTCTGTCATTTCTGCTATTTCGCATATTCTTATTAATTAATTGTTGCAGGTGCATCACAGATTATTAACCACTTATTAAGTATTGAAATTGACCCTTTCTTTATATATGTAATAATGCTAAAAAACTTTTATTCATTTAGCAAGGTCATTCAGCTCTTATATTTAGGGGAAACTAGCTCATTCTAAGGGATTTTGTATGGGATTTCCCCTTAAGCAAGCATGTTACTTTTTTTAGGCTTACTCTTAAGGGGAACTAGACCTTTGAAACACTTCCTAATAAGGTAAATGTACACCTACCTATTAAGGGAAACATGGCCCTTTAAATCTCTTTCTTTTAAGGAAAGGAAGCTCCTCTATTTAGATTACCTGGACCCTAGCTCATCTATTGAAGTGAAGTAACCTGAAAGACTCATCTATTTAGGGGAATGAGGTCTTTGAAACACTCACTTATTAAGGGAACAAGGGAATTGAAGTGCTACCTTATTAAATAAATGGTACACACCTATTTAGAGGAACTAGGCCATTTCAAAGGCTTTTCTATTAAGTAAGGCACACCTATATTAAGGATGTAGTAGAACCCTTAGAATTAAAAAGGTAGAGCAACCCTTGGATTCATGAACTACTTTCCTTAATGATTCAAATGCTTTCAGAGGCCACCTTTCATTGATTCAAACACTCTTAGAGACTCATACATTCACTAATCCCTTTCTAAGCCCTTATGTTCGTGGCACCAAGTAACTTATTCCTATAGATTCACATCTCTGCACATTAGGAAGGGAGGTACTTCTTACTGATTTTAGAGCTTTAGAAGGCCTTTTTACCATTAATTAAAGGGATCTTAAAGGCTCATGACCTTCCTACTTTAAAAAAATACCTATTATTCGAAACTTAAACGCCTAGTAATTCCCATTGATCGTTCAGGGATTTTAAATTTCCATTCCCTCCTAATAAGGTAAGTAAAAATAGCTTCGAAGAATCCTACAATTTTGAATTTATTGTGACAAATTGCTACAACTATTCCCACACCTTGGAATATAATGTGGACTAACCACCAAGCTTGGATCATCAAAATATGTTCTTGGTTTCAAATGTTTACCAACATCTTGAGGTTTTGGTGTAACGACAAACCTTAGAGCCGGAAGACACCCTAACTATTCCCTAACAAAACTTCTAGAAAAGCGTGATAATCTCGTAAATGTTTTCAATCAAATTTGCTTTTCGCTTTGGAAAGAAGAAAAGTACGAAAGTGGGTATACTGTGGTCAATTGTGAACGTTTAGGAAAGAACTGTTGTAATGAGATTGAGATTAGCCTTCAACTTCTTCTCAACAAATAGAAGGATATCAAAGGGTTCATGTGCAATCCTGTCAACGTACAAACTAGAACATCGTGTACGTGAGAAATCATTTCATCAATAATAGAAAGCTTTATTAGCATTACTGGTTTCTAGAGATGTTCTAAACTTCACTACCTCCCTCAAATATATCTTCATTGAATCTTGTCCATAATCTCACTTTGAATGCTAGTGCACCAAAGGAGGAGCACATTTAATTCTCACTATATTGATTCAATCCTCCACCATCCTAAACCATCCAAACAAAACCAAAATGAATCAAAAGACATTATTAACGGTATGTTCAAATCTTTGAATTTTTGAGGCCCTCATCAAGCTATAGTGAATGGAACCGCAATATTTCACATACAAGGTGGAAGATATGCCTTGAACATGAGAGAACTCTGAAGTTAAGTGCCATGAATTGTAAAAAATTTCAATAATAATTTTGTGTTAAATTTAATCTTATTTACTATGTTTTGAAAAATTTTAAAAATTGAATATATTTTTTTAATTATAAATATTTACTTTTATATTTTAATAATACTTTTACAACATATTTTTCATTCTTACCTATATTCGTACACTTTATGTTAAAAGATAAACATTGAAGAATTGCAACTACTTTATAGATTTTTTTTAATATATTTTAATTCATTTTTAAATTATTTTCATTCGTTAAAAATTAAAAGTAAAAGATGTAGTTATGTGCCATCTAAATGTATGTAGCCCATCAAAATATTGAACACAATTTAAAAAAAAAACCTCAAATATTAAATATGAAAATGAATAAATTGTTAACTTCAAATTTTGGCTAATATTTGAACGAACTAAAGGAAATTTAAAAGTATAATATTAATATTGGGTTAAACGACAATTTTATGCCTCCCATTATTTAATTACTTCCAAGAACTAGATGGAATCCTAAGGGAAATAAGTTTTTTCCAATGAAAGGAGTTTAGTAAGGTAGGCAGATCCGTAGATAGGTACTGTCTATTTTGTATAATTGTGGTCGTCCTATGCACTTACCACTGACTTTGATTAGACCTTGTTTCTAGGGACGTCTCCGTGCAAACCGCAAACAAAGGTGACTACTCCCACAATAGGTATCCATCCATTTTTCTAAAAAAAGAATTGCTCACTACAAAATTGCGTCATACATATAATTGCAATTTCGTTGATCGAATAGGGCTGGAGAATACATGTGATCTACCAAATCGGACAAGCAGTTAGACTAAATAGCATCACTGCCTGAACAAGGCAATACGAAAATAAATATGATTCGTAATTGATAGAAAAATTAATTTATTTGTTTTACCAATTTCTATTTATAGGTGTTTATATTTTAGAATTTGGAATTTGGGGTGGCTTATACTTTTTCTATATTGGAAGATCAAACAAGTGTATTGTTCAAATTAATTTTATAGTCTTCTTTCAAAATTCCAAATAAACAATTATAAAAAAGTACATATAAAAAATAACTAGTAGTGGATGTCTCTATAACTTGTAGCTCATGCATAGATATAGACAACTCATTTAACTAAAAAACGTAACAGGTAGGTAGAAAGTAGGTGTCTGATGCATAGAGAAGAATAGATGATTACAACTAAGCCTATAAAATAAGTAAGAAATAACTTCTTTCTGACATTTAACTTGTGACCTAGCTGTATTTAACTACTACAAGTTAAATAACTATGCTAATATTATTCTGAAGACATCCTTTAATGTTTAAACTCATCTTCCTACATGGGGAGGTTGGAGGTTGGAACTGTTGTCATCCCACCCCCAACCCATATCTTTAGGTCCACTTGTTTCCACCCGTGAACGGACATCTCTGTATTCGATACCAATCCTCTCTGAATTTGAAAGAGGAGAATTGTTCCAATTTTCGTGTACGATGGCTTCTCTTATCTTTTCCACGACCTCACTCGTTGTAGGCCTGGAGGCTGGTTTCGGTTCCTCCACACATTGAAGCGCTACTTTCACAATACCGGTGACAGATTTCATGTCGTAGCTTCCACCCAACCGCTTATCTACTATTTCTTCTATTTCGCCCGGATTTTCGTTCCTTTCCATGTAAGATGTAACCTTTAATAAAATTCGTCGAAAGATAATTATCGTTAGTCTCTAGCACAAGAAATACGCTTGAAGATCATATTAGCTTGTTAATCTTGCACTTTTTGAATGATTAATTATATGAACATCCATTCCATTTCTTACCCATTGAATGAGGTTAAGTTCTTCGTCAGATAAATTTGCAATTATGGGTGGTTTCCCGCATACGATCTCTAACAGAACTACTCCAAAACTATAGACATCACTCTTTTCCGTCAACTGTTGAGTGCGAAAATACCTGCAAAACAAATTTCACTGACTTTAATAATTCAGCATCAATAATATTGCAAAGAGACTGCAAGTTATAAGTATGGTAATTTACTCTGGATCTAGATATCCTGGAGTTCCTTTCACAGTAGTGGTAACATGAGTAACCTCCCCCTCGCCCTCAATTGTCAACTTCGAGAGACCGAAATCTGCAAGTTTTCCATTAAAATTGCTGTCTAGAAGGATGTTAGCATTCTTGACATCCCTGTGAATTATCTTTGGAGTGCAACCCACGTGCAAATATTCCAATCCTTCAAATAGAAATCCCATCACAATTGAAATATGGTTACACATCATTTGTCATAGAATCGAATCATTTCATTGTGATCAACATTCAAATACTTAAAATGATAATTAAAGAGTTACCCTGGGCTGCATGTAATGCTATTTCGTGCTTTCCAATTTAGGTATGAACTTTCTGGATTTTTATCTAGGAAACAAACATAGAATCAAATATACGCTTTTGGTCATCAGTGAGCCTCATCAATAAATATATTAATAATTAAAATATTTACCATAAAGATGATCTTTTAAAGATCTACGAGACATGTGCTCGTAAATAAGCATGGGTTCTCTTGACTCATGACAATAGCCGAGTAACGATACCAACTTCTTATGGTGCACCCTTGAAAGAAGATCGACCTCATTCATTATAAACCTATTAATCAAGTGAAGCACACATTATCGTTTTATTTATTGTTACTTATAAGTGGGGCACTGCAAATCATATTGCATGGTTTAAGAGTATCAGAATTACCTCATTCTCGAATTGGTAAACCCCTTGTCTGGAGAGCACTTTAACAGCTATATCCTTGCCATCTCGCAATTTACCGAAATACACAGATCCAAAGCTACCTTACCCAATCTTCCGACTAAAGATTTGAGTGGCTTCAATCATCTCTTCTAGAGTAAAGGCACGGGATATCGTTCGATCCGGCATAATAATCGGGTTACCTGCAATCCACACAAATTTACTAGGTTTTATTAAACAAGTCTTAATTTCACAAGGGAGACAGTCTCCCACGATGGAAAGCACTCATGGTCTACCCAACGTGTATTTGATATTTCTTATTAATTTTGGAACTCAGTAGTAATTACTATTTATGAAATCTTGCCATGCAGGCTTCCCCAGAAGGAAAGCACTAGTGGTTTGTCATTTCGCCGACGCGCATGAAAATTTTCTCTTAAATTGAAATTTAACGTTTATTAAGGTTTGTGTCGCATTGTGATGCTTATCAAGGCTTATGTTGCATTGTGGCGTTCATCAAGGGTTATGTCGCATTGCGACAATGCCCAAGATGTAAAATTTGACGTTCATCAAGGTTTATGTCGCATTGTGATGATTATCAAGGGTTACGTTGCAATGTGGCGGTATATCAAGTGTTATGTTGCATTGTGGCGTTCAACAAGGGTTGTCGCATTGCGACGTTGAACAAGGGTTATATGTCCATCAAGGGTTAGATGCGACATATTCACAATGTGAAATTTGGCGTTTATAAAGGTTTATGTCGCATTGTGATGTTTATCAAGGGTTACGTTGCATTGTGGCGTTCATCAAGGGTTATGACGGATTGCGACAATGCTCAATATGTGACATATGGTGACACAACCCAAGATGCGAAATATTCACAATGTGAAATTTGACATTCATTAAGGTTTGTGTCGCATTGTGATGGTTATCAAGGCTTATGTTGCATTGTGGCGTTCATCAAGGGTTATGTCGCATTGCGACAATGCCCAAGATGTGAAATTTGGCGTTCATTAAGGTTTATGTCGCATTGTGATGTTTATCAAGGTTTACGTTGCATTGTGGTGTTCATCAAGGGTTATGTCACATTGCGACAATGCGCAATATGTGACACATATGGCGACAAAACCCAAGATGCGACATATTCACAATGTGAAATTTGCATTGTGATGCTTATCAAGGATTATGTTGCATTGTGGCGTTCATCAAGGGTTATGTCGCATTGCGACAATGCCCAAGATGTGAAATTTGACGTTCATTAAGGTTTATGTCGCATTCTGGTGTTTATCAAGGGTTACGTTGCATTGTGGTGTTCATAAAGGGTTATGTCGCATTGCGACAATGCCCAATATGTGACACAACCCGATGCGACAATGCGCAATATGTGACACATATGGCGACAAAACCCAAGATGCGACATATTCACAATGTGAAATTTGCATTGTGATGCTTATCAAGGCTTATGTTGCATTGTGGCATTCATCAAGGGTTATGTCACATTACGACAATGCCTAAGATGTGAAATTTGACGTTCATTAAGGTTTATGTTGCATTGTGGTGTTTATCAAGGGTTACGTTGCATTGTGGCATTCATAAAGGGCTATGTCGCATTGCGACAGTGCCCAATATGTGACAAAACCCGATGGGACATATTCACAATGTGAAATTTGATGTTCATTAAGGTTTGTGTCGCATTGTGATGTTTATCAAGGCTTATGTTGCATTGTGGCATTCATCAAGGGTTATGTCGCATTGTGAAAATGCCCAAGATGTGAAATTTGACATTCATCAAGGTTTATGTCGCATTGTGGTGTTTATCAAGGGTTACGTTGCATTGCGACAATGCCCAATATGTGACACATATGCCAACACAACCCAAGATGGGACATATTCACAATGTGAAATTTGACGTATATTAAGGTATGCGAGGCATTTTCATGTTTATGAAGGCTTATGTTGCATTGGGGCGTTCATCAAGGGTTATGTCACATTGCGACAATGCCCATTATGTGAAATTTGATGTTCATCAAGGTTTATGTCACGTTGTGATGTTTATCAAGGGTTATGTTTCATTGTGGCATTCATCAAGGGTTAGATGCGACATATTCACAATGTGAAATTTGACATTCATCAAGGTTTATGTCGCATTGTGATGTTTATCAATGGTTACATTACATTGTGGCATTCATCAAGGATTAGATCAATGGTTACAGTTATTAATTTTTGCAATGTATTATTCTATATTCACATTAAAACACAATGAATTAATCATTACAACATTGAATTCATATACCGATTGCATTACAACTATTATCAAATATAACTTACAACTACAAAAAATAGTCCCATGGTGCAATAATTTAACCACTACAACATTATTAACATGTAAAATATATAATATTGTAAATAAATATCCCAAAAGTACAAAATAGTATTATACATATTATACACATAGTATTATACATATTATACATATTTTTAATATATATAATTTAATAATGTTTTATTAATTAAATATAATAAAAAAATGCATAAATAACATATAATTGGCTTAATATATTATTAATTATCTCATTAATTAATATTATTATTAACTAAATAACAATATTATTAATTAATTAATATTTAATATACTAATTAATATTTTTGTTAAAGAATAATTATTTAATTAATTAATTAATATTATTATCATTAACTAAATATTAATGTTTGGTGATATTATTTAATATTATCATTAATTAATTTGTTAAATACTTATTATAAAATAAGTATAGTATTTAATTAAATAATATTGTTTGATTTATTATAGTTAATAATTATTCAATATTAATTAATAGTATTATCAAGTTAATAATCATAATATTAATTAAATGATTTAATCTTTATTCTCTTTAATTAATTATTAACATTGAACAAAAAATTATTACATCTATTTCATTATAATAATTAAACAATATTATGTTATTATTATTTTATATTTATTCTCTTTAATTAATTATTAACATTAACAAACAATTATTACATCTATTTCATTATAATATTCATAATTATAAAATGTTATAATTATACAAACAATTATTGCATCTATTTTATTATAATTATTAATAATTATAAAATATTATAATTATAAAATGATTATAATTAAATAATATTTTTTACAATACATTATTATATTATAAATAATTAAATAATCTTAATTTATTAAATAATACTATAAGAAAAAAATATTATAATGTATCAAATATATAACCATGTTAATAACTATCTCTCAAATTCAAATAATTAAAATATGTATTTCGTTAAAATCATTAAATAGTTTTAATCTATTAATACTTTTAATTAAATAATCATTAATTAACTAATATTATTATTAACTAAACTACTATAATATGAAATAAATTATTTTATAATTATTATGTTTATGTTTAATTCAATATTATAATATAATAATATTGTTTAATTAAACAATTAAATTATATATTTCATTAAAATTATTAAACAATATTATTCCATTAATATTTCGAAGATATGTATAGGCACCCACCAACAGTCACATTTGGACACATACTTTTCATATTAATGTTTTTTCATATAGTATGTATCCCATTTAACGTATTCGAACACATTAATATTATTATTATTAATGTAGCTGTTGCTAATATTACAATGTTCGAGATAAAATTCAAGCTATTTCATAGTACCATCCACTTAAAATTCAGACTATTTCCTAGCATGATAATACTATAGTTAAAATTCAAACTATTTCCTAACCTTCATTGAGACGCCTTTTTGTCCTTAATTTCTTCCGATGTACAGCAATAGCCACCACCAACGCCACCGTAATTGTTAAACCTGCGCTTATCGTTACTCCAATGATAACACTCACTTTTCCCTTTCTTGGGTTATTTCTGGTTCCTTGAATTTCTTTGATACATTTCCCCTTGTCAATACGCTTACAAAGGTAGCCGTTGCCAGAGTATCTGCAATACACCAACCAGATGAGAGATTATAGTGAACCTATGAACTTCTTCCAGTAAAGAACATATTAAACTAATTAAATGTTAACAGAAACTCTAGAACTTCAACATATTAGAAAGTCATTTACGGTCAATACATGAAATAACAATTAACATATTAAATTACTTGAGTTTCAGTGAAGGCTTGTTAAGAAGTTGTGCAGGAATTACAGCGCTGAAATTGTTGTTCTCTATAAACCTGTCATAATGATAAAAATATTGTTACATGATATTAGTAGAAAAGAAATCCTTTTAATTTTGAAGACTAGATGGAGACACATACAACTCTTTAAGGTTTTTAAGTTCAGATAGCCAATCCGGAACGCTGCCGCTCAAGTGGCAGTGTGCACAACAAGCAAAGGAAATAGCTGGAGTTATCTTTGTATAATGACGATCAAACTGATAAAAAGTGAGCTTTTATGTTTGTAAGAAAGTACTTACAATCTCTCTAACATGCGGAGCCTGGAAAAATTTGGCAAGATTCCGATGAGATGATTATTGTCTAGTGACCTGCTAATTTCAATCCAAATGGATAAAACTGAAAGAATAGCTACATCAAGCTACACAATTAAACCATATTTTTCCATAATCGCGGGTGATATCACTGAGAGGAAGAGTTATAACAAAAGATCAATAGCGCTCCCCTTCATTTCATTTCAACCATAGGTTATAACTATTTTCACTACAACCTGAACAAGAAACCATTTTATATTTGACACATCACTTTAGGATCTCTTGGAAGACAAAGATATAGAATACACAGATAAGAGTTTTTGCTTACACATTAATTAATGCGGTCAAGTGTCCAATATTTGCAGGGATCGATCCTTCGAAATTCTTTCTTGACAAATTTCTGGCAAAAATAGGATTATTGTAAGCTCGTAAGGTTCCACATCTGTGTCCTCTGTTTTCAAATTAAGCCGTGAATTGTCAACAAATCAAATAATCAAACTTACATCTCCGAAATCCTTATGTCTGGAGATCCATCATCACAGCTAATTCCATTCCATGGGAGCAAAATCATCACAGCTAATTCCATTCCATGGGAGCAAAAAGCAAGGATCCGAAATCCACTCTTTTATCCCAAAGCTGCTTTTGATGGCGTCAATAGCTTCAACTGCAGTTTAAGTACGATCTGATTAGACATTTAATTATAATATCAGTAATTTCAGGATGAAAAATCCAGTAAGGGCACTTACTATCGTGTGAATATGTTTCCCGTTCAGTATCAATTAACAAATAATGCTCATAAGCGTTAATTATAGGACGGCTGATGGAGTTAGTGGCCTTAACCAGGTAAAATTTCAAGTCATCTGTTTCATCTGATTCCTCCAATTCGATTGTTAGCTCTACCGCAGAGTGATTTGGCAACAGAGCAATGATATCAGACCGCCTTTGTCCATGTATTGTGACGTAAAAAGATCTAGTTTCAGATATATTTAGCCTCTCGATCTCTGCAAAATAAAGAAACAGTAACGTTTTCTGTCCATAGCTTGTTCCTAGACTGATTGGAAAGCTGTCCACGTTCATAACCCAGGCCGTTTGGATGACAGCATTTGGAGCAAGGTCTTTGGTGTTGTTAGTTGAAATGGACCCATGAGAACTTACATTCCGTACAGGACTAGAATTATCAGAATCTACATGCCAGACGCGGTCGAAGTTGTCTACAGGGTACCTGCTTAAATCACCATACAAAGTTATTCAGCTGAACCATTAACAAAAACCTAATATCACAAGTGCACATCACACAGTACTGTGTCAATATTGACCTTCACACACATCAAACTTCTATTCGGGATATCTGGTATCGTTGTGAAAGGTTTCCTAAAAGAAGAGGAAACTGAGCTTGAAATTATATGAAGAATTTTTAGAAAAGATTGAATTCTTGAACATACCTCTAAAGACTTCTATTTCAATATTTTCTCATGTCACTATGTCAAAATAGAGAGAGTTTCTGATTGCACTGAATGTCAACACTAGTACTGGTCTATTACGCTCAAAATGCTCACCTAAGCAACGAATTTCCACCAAGATCTTTCCTCGCTAATATCCACAACGCTTTTCCTGGTTTAGCCTGGTCATACATGCCCTTTTGGAGGGACCTTAACTCGATAGCGGAGATAAAGGGATCATCAGTCTCTGAGGTTCTGATCAAACAAATATACAACACTCTGCCAGAACTGACCAAAATTAACTCAAAACCGGATGGAACGTCAGTTTGTACTGCTCCATCGTTACGAAGCAACATACCCAGCGTTTCAACCGAAAGATTGAATCTGGGGAAATCTTTAAATCCACTGTAATTACCAATGGCAAACCATATTCTTAAGAGGTAAGGCACATTGGGGGTCACAGGAAACTGATAACAAGATTTGTTGAGAGGCTTGGGAAAGAAGCGTAGAGTATGCAAGTAAGAACCGTAGGCTCGTTGAGAGTCGTCCCCTATATCTGCTTTCTCACCGACGTCTATGTAGTTATCATCAGTGACCCATGTTATGTTGTTTTTGTCAGTGTGATATCTTTTGGCTCCGCAAGATATACTCAGAAATCCTGCGATCCCAAAATCAATTAAATCATCAACGAATATCTTGTTAAGCAAGGAATATTTACACTAAATGAGCACCACAAGAAGACGATTCAATGATCAAGAGGAAGGAAACAGCGTAAGATCGCTTAAAATAGTTTTAGAATGTTGAATAATACCTGGTTGAGCAGTGACCTTCGACAGAGACGATAAACTCAAGAGCATCCAAACGACCCATTTGGCGTGACCCGTTTTTTCCATCGTTGCAGTATTGCAAGATTGTTGGCCGTGCTCGGCGGACTCGGACGCAGTTACGCATGATAAGGGAATGGAGATCGCACATATGACCGGCTTATGGTCGGGACGCGGTGGTATATGGCCGGCTTTCGATCGGTCGTATAATAACTAAAGCCGTACGTGCGCGTTGGAATCCTCTTTAAAGTCAGACAGTAAAATATGCTATCGGTCTTGGAAAATCGACCCGTGGTTATTCACGACAAGGCACTTGAGGGATGGAATTTTGTCGGCAAAGGTTAAAATCCATGTTTACCCGTCTCAGAACTTCCCTAAAATGCTTAAAATCATTGTAACACCCAGGTCACAAGTGGATTGGATTTCAAATTTTAATCCTACAAGGTGTTGCCAAACATAAGGTGTCCCAAAACTCAATCATAATGTGAACGAAGTTGTATTTCAAATACTTAGTTAGCAAGCATTTCGTCAAACATTTTGCGCTTATTGGTTGAACAATTGACGAATGTCCAAGAAATAAAGATTTTCAGGCTGAGTCTGACAAGTTACTCTTGCTACCAACCTTCTGACTTAGAGATGGAGCCATTTGATCAATAGCTTGACAGGCTATCCTTTTGTTTATGGTACGGAAAAAATACAGTGATAACATGATGCCATTTTTCAAGATTCTTGTTGCCAAAAACATATGGTTGTTAGGAGTTCGGACACTTGTCTTAGAGCCATTTCAGCAAAGGCTTGACATGCTAGAGACATCTTCTTTAGCTTGCTAGAGAAGTTATAGAAATGAAAGAGAAGTTGTCCTAGAAAAAAGAAAGAAATAAATTATTTTAATGTCCACTAGGTTAACAATAGCTTATGGGACAGATAGCTTCACCCCTGATTTGTGTAACTCAGCCTTTTTCTTGTTTAACTTGATGATGAGTGACCCTAATTTATCCACGGTCCCCTCACTGAATAGGTTATCCCAAGAGCTAGTTGTCAGGATATTTGCATAGTTGGCCCTACTGTCTTTAAAGGCTTCACACTCGAAAATAAAATGTTTTTCTGTTTCCACTTTCCCGGAAATGAGAAATATATACACCCTTTCTTCCCAAGCTTCCTTTGGTCTTTTCCAGCATCTAGTTTCACAACGGAGTTGATGGGAATTGGTTCTTAATTAAGCAATATGTATTTTGGCTCTCCAATGTATATTGGCCCCTATGTATGCTTTTTGGTGATGGTTGTAGGTGGGGTTAAACTCTTCAATATAAAACTTCTTCTTTCTCCCCAACCCTTTATCCCAAGCTCACTTGTGGAACCTATCGATAACTAACTCCTTTATCTCTTTACTGTTCACAGGGCACATGTTCAAGTAAATATTCCATTTACTAAGCCATTTAATATTTTGTTGCATCCACGTCTTCTTTCTTTCGCACAATGTGTCATTGAAAACGACCTTAGGCCATCGGTTGTCCTCCGTTTGCTCAATTATTTTTAGATATCTTATGAGTCGCACCATAGCAATTGCTTCGAGAGGAGCAACCCCCATTTCACTTAGCATGATATGATAAAGGACTAAACTTTTAATTTTAAACTTGTTTGTAATCAAGCGCTTTTGAATCTTTTCAATTTGCTTCCATTGTAACTCACATGTATCACTGGCCCATACTTCACAGCCATAGAGAATCACCGGGACCACTAAAAGCCTAAAAAGAGTTTGCGTAGTTTTCCAATCCCATAGCTCTGCCTCTCTACACCTATTTTGCAAATCATAGAATGCTTTCCAGCCTCCCAAAGTTCTTTTCTTTCTACAGTTTTCCCAACTTAAATTTTTGTTGAAGTCAATTCCAAGATACTTGTAATATGCCACTTCTTTGAGAGTGTTTCCTTCAAAGTAGAACTGGTGTTGGTTATGTTTTCTTTTGCTAGAGAAAACTGCCACTTTCGTCTTGCTAGTATTGATTTGCATCCCCACTCTTCTACAAAAGAGCTCAAGGGAAAGTAAATGTTCTTGTAACCCAAGAGCGGATTTAGCAATCAAAATAAGGTCATTTGCATACAAAAGAAGCCTTATCACAAACTCGCCCAAAAGAGCACCCTCACCATCCTGTGGGTTTAACCACTCTTCAAGTTTGTCAATATATAAACCAAAAAGGGTAGGGGATAAAGGGCACCCTTGTTTGACCCCGATATCACTCCTAAAACTTTCAGAGATGCCAACTGACGTTCTGATTTTGACTTTAACCTCCTTGTATAGTCTATGGACGGTTGCTCTAAGATGCATAGGGACCCCAAGTTCCTCCATTCTACGCCAAAGCTTATCCTTAGGGACCGTGTCAAAAGCTTTTTTGAAATTGACAAAGCAACAAAAGGCTTCCTCTTTTTTTTCCCACACTTTTTCAATGATGTGTCTTAAAGTTATACTGTGATCAATCGTGGAGTGTTTAGGTCTTAAGCATGCTTTCCCTTTAGCACACTTATCACCCTCTTCCGCCCACTTGCTAATTTTGTTCTCTAACATACTTCCGAACAACTTTGCAAACAAGGGTTTTATCATTATGGTCCTATAGTTGGAGGGATTATTGACATCACCACTCTTGAAAAAAGGTATTGCTAGACTAGTTATCCAATCTGTAGGGAACCCGTGCTGAATTATGTTGTTGAAAATTTTCATAATGTGAGGTGCAAGAGTTTTCGAACCCCACTTTAGATATTCTGCTTGAAGTTCAACTAGATCTTTTGCTTTTCCAACACCCAACTTCTTAATACCCACCTCGATCTCTTGCATGGTGAAGAACTTAGTAGTAGTGTTAACCAAGAAGCTGCCTTACATATTCGAACCATTAATAAGCCATAATGTTGTTGTCAATTTGTTTCTTTCTCGTTTGAAGTTCCTTCCAAAATAACTTGGGTTATTTTTCAATTCATCAAATTTTTCAATTAAGAAAAGTTATACATTGATATTATCTATGTTTATTTGTGCATTGTAAATAAAAATTTATCTTTCTATTTTATATTTTAAAAAAATATTTTATTATAATTTACTATAAGCATAAAAAATACAAGCAATTTTTAATTTTACTAAAAATAAAAACTAATTTTATATAAAAATATCTTTTATTTATATTCAATATAACAATTTTACTTTTTAATATATATAACTTAAAATGATATATAAGCTTTTATATAAATATGGCATAAGAAAAAGTTTCCTTTCCACAATTAAAATGGTGTGTAATTTGATAGAAGATTATTGAGAGTTAGCCTTAATTTGTGTAAGAATGCCAATTTTAGGTAGGTTATTAAAATAAGAATTTTATTATTTATATTTATTAAATATTTTTAAAGTTTCACCATAATATGTAGTTTATTAAGATTATTTTTTAAAATATATATATACTTTTAAAATATATTATGTTAATTATTCATATAATATTGAGGGAGCCACAACTAATTAATATAATTAATAGAATGATTTAAGTTAAAGTGACATGTTGAGTTAATTAAGATAATTTCTTTTTAGATGCTTATTAAAACTTATTTTATGTTTTATAATCTATATTATATTATATTTTTATTAAAGTTATTTAATTAATTTATTATATTGTATCTTTTAATATATTTTATTTTTGAATCAAACTAAGTAGGAAACAACTCAAAGATGTTACATGTGTTTTTTCTCCAATCTTCATTATTTGATTAAGGGTAGTCACTTCATACTTACTTCAAGACTTTCATGTTTATTTAGGTTGTTCGGATGTTTGATGATCTCTATAGCCTCTATGTATCACATTTTGTAGTAGTAGCCCTCTCTTGCAAGGATCTTGTTGTCTTCATGGCATACGTGGTGTTTTGCTCCTTAAGGAAATTATGTGCTACTAGTGTTGAGGTATGAATTCACTCATTGTTGATGTCTATCCCATGCTCTTTTAACTTTAAATGGAACACTTGTCGTGTTTCTCCAACATAACATTTCCCACAAGAGCACATAACCTTGTAGACACCTTTGTATTGAGATTACTCAATGGTGTCTTTTATATCTAATAATGTTTATTGGTTTGAACAAGGTTGAAACTTCTTTCCTTCTTAGGATCTTGGCAATTATGTTAAATACCAGGCTCTAATATAAGGAAGGTATGTTAAATACCACTTCTAATATAAAGAAGGTAGGCTCTCTTATTAGAGTTTTAACCAATTCAAGACTGAGATCCTTTCCCAATAGCTCTTATAATTTTCTTATTCTTATAGCCTAAGTTTATAAACACTTTGGTTAGAGGGTTTTTCTCTTCTTCAAGATGTTCCTCATCCTAGCTAGGGTGTTATGAACCTGAATCTTTTAAGAAGGGTGGTGATGTGAGTTTGTATAAAGATAAATCTCCCTGTTAGTTTTCTTCCTAAAAGATTTATGTCCAAGAGTTCTATCTTTCTTCCTAGTAACAAGTACATGTCTAGGAATGGAATGCTTCCATTCTCTTCCAAATCCATGGTGAATTTAATGTCTTCAAAGTCGCTGTTAAGCTACTCAAATAACTTGTTCACTTCTTCTTTTCCGTGTGGCCATTTTACATTAGTGTTATCCACATATATTTTCCATCTTGCTTGCTTGAATGGGTAAGTTTCAAGAGCTTTCTTCTCGAAATCTGCCATGAAGAGATTGACAACTATGGTTGAGAGGGGGAGCCCATTACTACACCAGTCATAGAACTCATCTTGGAAACTAATGAAGGTTGAATGAAGACATATTTCTGCTAGTCTTGTCATCTATGGGTTCGTCACCTCTTTGATTACTTGCACAACCTTGTCCAAACAATTTTTGTGAAGAGTGAAACAACATTGAAGCTTATGAGCATGTCCTCATACTCTACTTTCTCATCTTTAATGAGATTGACGAAGTCATTACAATTTTTTACAACTAAATCTATGCTACCTATTAGGGAACCCAAGAGTTTTGCTGCATAGAGATCTGATTATATTAACAATCGACATAAGGGAAATTTTTTTATGAATTTTCAAAAAGATGATGGATTCTATGGTACTCCAAATTCCATAAGAAAGAGTTACCTTCACTTTGACTTAAGTCAATCTATTAATTATTTGTAGCAATGGATAAGAAATTTTTTTAAACATATATATTAAAACAAGAGTTACATAATTTTTAAAATATATATGTTAAAAAAAAGCCAACTTTTTAATAAGCTAGTGAATATTTTAAAATAAGTAATTGAATATTTAATAAAAAATAATAATTTTAATAAAATTATTGTTAATAACTTTTGATTAAATAAAAATAAAATATCATTGATAATTAGATTAAAAAAAATGTCATTTTAATAAGCCTGAAACCCTGTAATATTTAATAAATAAAAATAAGAACCCTATAATATTTAATAAATAAATACAAATTATTATTTGAATAAGTCTTCATTTAAGAAAACTCCGGATTAAATCAAAATGGAATTAGCATTTGGTTAACGGATCTAATTTTTGTTTATTCTTCATCGTTAGGGAAAAATATAAAATTTGCCCATTTGGTTTCTCAGGGTTATCTTTATTTTAGCAAAATATTTGACCAACAAAATGCATTTCATAAACCATTTTGTTTATCAATATTTACCATTAGAGTATGAAACAAGATGAGCAAGAAATCTGGTGTGGAATATGCAAGGTGTTGCCAAAAATAAGGTGTCCCAAAACTCAATCATAATGTGAACGAAGTTGTATTTCAAATACTTAGTTAGCAAGGATTTCGTCAAACATTTTGCACTTATTCGTTGAAACATTTGACGAATGTCCAGGAAATTTTGACAAGTTCAAGACTCTTGCTACCAACCTTCTGACTTAGATATGGAGCCATTTCATGAATAGCTTGACAGGCTATCCTTTTGTTTATGGTACGGGAAAAATACAGTGATAACATGATGCCATTTTCCAAGATTATTGTTGACAACCTTATATGGTTGTTCGACACTTGTCTTGGAGCCATTTTCAGCAACGGCTTCACATGCTATCCTTTGTTTATGGTACCGAAAAAATGCATTGATATCATTAAATTTGGAGACATTTTCTTTCGCCTGCTAGAGAAGTTATAGAAATGAAAGAGAAGTCGTATTTACATACTCATTACATTTCATAGGTTTCATAGTTTTCATTTCATAGTTTTCAATTAAGAAAGGTTATACATTGGTATTATGTATGCTTATTTGTGCATTGTAAATGAAAATTTATCTTTCTATTTTATATTTTAAAATAATCTTTTATTATAATTTAGTTTTTATATTGATGGTGAGAACCGTTTTTATAAGCATAAAAAATACAAGCTCTTGTTTAGTTAGAGCAATTTTTAATTTTACTAAAAAATAAAAATTAATTTTATATAAAGATATATTTTATTTATATTCAATATAATAATTTTACTTTTTAATATATAAGTTTTTATATAAATATGGCATAAGAAAAAGTTTCACTTCCACCATTAAAATTGTGTGTAATTTCATAGAAGATTATTCAGAGTTGCCCTTAATTTGTGTAAGAATGCCAATTTTAGGTAGGTTATTAAAATAAGAATTTTATTATTTATATTTATTAAATATTTTAAAGTTTCAACCATAAACATTTATTAGTTAATTAAGATTATTCTTTTATTATATTATTTTTTTATTTTATTTTTAATTAAAAACATTATAATAATTTTATTATTATTATTATGAATTTAAAAATCATTAAAATTTCATTAAATATTTAATAACTTATTAAAATGTTAATTTTTTAAATATATATACTTTAAAAATATATTATGTTAATTATTTATATAATATTATGAGGAAGCCACAACTAATTAATAGAATTAATAGAATGATTTAAGTTAAAGTGACATCTTGAATTAATTAAGGTCATTTCTTTTAGATGCTTATTAAAACTTATTTTATGTTTTATAATCTATATTATATTAATTTTTTATTAAAGTTATTATATTAATTTATTATATTATATATTTTATTTTTGAATCAATCTAAGTAGGAAACAACTCAAAGATGTTACATGTGTTTTTTCTCCAATCTTCATTGTTTAATTAAAGATAGTAATTACTGCATACTTACTTCAAAACCTCCATGTCTATTTAGGTTGTTCGGATGTTTGATGATTTATATAACCTCCATGTATCACAGGTTGTAGTAGCAGTCCTCTCTTGCAAAGATCTTGCTGTCTTCATGGACAAAATGCAGGGAAAGTTCAATTATCCAGTTTCTTTTAAATTTAAATTTAGAAACTGATTTACATTTTTTTTCCTCTTAAAATAAACGAAGTGCCTATATCTTCGTAAACGAAAACAATCGATCAACCCCAATATGTTATATGAACCAGGTGTATCAATTTTGTTTCCTTTCATTTGTCAATCTTTAGTTGAAAAAACTGTGTTACGGTGTTTGTAATCTTGTAGATTTGTCAATTATGTTATGGTGTTTGTAGCTTTGTACCTACGAAACACTTAGATTGTATATGGCGTTTGTAACCTTGTACCTACGAAACACTTAGACATCATATTTTGGTGTGATGTTTTTTTTAAAAAACATGATATTATTGTTGGTTTGCATTTTAGATGGAATACTCTTTTCATTTAATATTTTTATATTGGTTGTTGGATATTTTTTTATTCGAAGATAGATGTATGCTATGTTTAGCTAAGATAAATGCCCCCTCAACACACACCTGCAGTACCTGAACCCATAACTTAATTTACAAAGGAATTATTACGACGTACTTTGACCAATCAACCCACACTACCGAATAAGGAGATATAACAATACTATTGTTGATTCTTTGAAGTAAATGCTTTTGTTTTTATTATTTTTTATTTTTAATTAGGTGTATTTTGAGTTTAACTTTGTTAATTTTTTTATATTTATAATTGGTTAATATCTATTCAAAATTGACATTAAGGTGTTGAACTGTTCATTTATTAAAGGTAATTGTTTTGTTTATTCATTAAAAATAATTTGTTATTGTTTATGTCTAGTATAGCTTTAAAAAAAGTTAAGTTCGAAGAAAATACATAAGATGAGAGATGACACACAGTATATTACAAAATGTTAAGATAAGTATTGTCAAAACACTAGTAAGTGTAATTCAGTTTTTTCCATTAGAGATAAGATTCTACCTTTTATGTACACATTCATGTGTTACATAACATATACATGTTTTGTTGATCTATAACTTACTTATAAATCACATTCAAAATGTTCTAAATCTCTAAACAACTAAAAAAATTAGTAATGACTGTATTGCACCCTATGCACACAATAAGTCACTGACTAAGGGGATATGGTTATATAGACTAGGGGATTAGGGGTTAATTGTTATTAGTCTTTGAGATTTATAGTTGTTATGGTTATATGGGTTAAAGGGTTTTAAGTATTAAGGCCAAGGGAAATATAGTCATTAGGTTTTAGTAGTGAAGAGTTATAAGGGTTGTACTGGTTAAGTGTTATTGGGGGTGAGGAGTTTTAATGTTTATTGATAATTGGGATTAGATGTAGTTGTGTTTAGGGATTATAATGGTTAAGGATTGGGGGATTAGGATATAGGGGTCAAGGATTCAAGGCCATCACATTGAAGAGTTATACATGTGTGTTAAGGGATAGGGTCTATATGGGTTTTGAGTTGTATCCAACTGCTAATTGTAACCATATATCCACTTTAAGGCCAATAATATGCCAAGGGGATCATGTGTGGTGTTTTATGGTGATGATCTTGACTTTAAATGCCTAGAATCTTCCTTCAAGGTCGAGTATTTAGGTTTACTCCCCTAAGAATGTAAGGCCTTATGATTCACTACTAATGCTAAAAACCTTTTACATGAGTTTATATCTCTTATTAAAGACCAAAAATACCTTAGAAAAAGAATGTATAGCCATTCAAAGCCTCATTAATGGCTCTTTATAAGATACAATTATAACACCATATAACCTTTTATAATATATAAAGTTATGAACAAAGTGTAATAGACATTTAACTTTAACACTACACAACTATTAGTTATCTAAACATCTTTCAAACTTGAAAATTTACAAATTAAATACATGTCTAATGATATAACATATGCATGTTTTTTTATGATATCCATTTTACTATAATTCTAAATGGTTATTATATGTGTTGAATTTGAATTCAATGTCATTTTTTATTTTATAATACTTGGTTCAAAATAAATATGAAGTTCAATAAGAAATTCATTTTTTTAATTTGAATTCAACATCATATTTTTATTTTATAATAATTGATTCAAAATAAATATTAAGTTCAATAAGAAATATATTGTTTAAATGTACATATATTATTACAAAACTAAGTTAATTTTGGAGTTTAAAAGAGTTATTAAAAATTAAGTATGTATGTATAATGATTGAATGTTGGCATAATAGTGGCGTAGTGTGACAATCATGTTCCCATCAATTAGATATAATTATAATTTCCTAAAAAAAATCTACTAAAGTTGAGAAATAATTTTTTATAAAAAAAGTTGATCTTATCTATTAATTAATTTTATAAATAACTTAAATCTCATAATTTTGACCCACAAATAAAGATTAATCTACAAGAGATTCAAATGTGAGGAGCTACCTCCTCTTAAAATTCATTTAAATATAAAACTAATTTAATTGATAAATTTCTTACATCTATCCTATGGAAGGATTCCTAGTGCTCTGAATTCTATTAGTAAGACAGTGAAAAAATATAATATAGAATCGATTTTTTTTTCTTAATTTTGTGTACTTTTGAATATTATACATGATGAAATTCAGTTATCCATTCATCAAGACTAATCCTTCTTAAAAGAACTCATAATAGATGCCACCTCCTCCTTGGTTAGAACACTTTTTCACAAACCTAATCATTTGAACCATTCTAGGAAAGTATGAGAGAGTGTCCAATTCAAAATGGTTTTAAAGTTACAACTAG
>BSBM01000350.1:13632500-13691321 GCA_027924585.1 Larix kaempferi | reverse complement strand
ATATGAATCTCCCACTGTTTATTTCCTTAAACCACTCAAAAACAAAATAAATAAATACCAAAGAAACAACCACATTAATAAGTGGTATACACATGTGGTATTTTAATTGGACAACCTTCATGGGGAATAAACTCCATAATGGCCATTAAGAAGTGTTCAATTCAAATTACAATGTTACTAGTACATTGCCACCTATGTCTCAAGAACATCACTTATGAGGGTCCATCAAATATCTTTGCGATCACTAAGATGGTTTGGAGCTTTCATGAATTTGGGCATTTAGACTATCTTTCACACATCCAAATTCAAATTACCAAAATAGAGCTTGATGTTATCTATATCTAGATTTCAATTCCCCCCACTAGTTCATTGCCATCTCGTTGGGATTTTAACTGACAAATTTTGATTCAAGAATGATCATAAGTAATCTATGGCCATATTTTCTCCTTTATCTCATGGGGGAAACATGAACATTTTTGTATCCTCAATGATACACTCTTTTCCTCCTATATAATATCTTTCTAATAGAATTCTTGAAATATGTATACTCTCTTCTTCTCTAGAATTCAGTCAAGAAATTGGAGTCTTCACAATCTTGTCTCTGAATCAAACAATAATAGTATTTTGACCATATATTCGAAACCATATATGCACCTTTTATTTGCTTATGCTCATTTTGAATATGATAGAAAACTATCCAACTTTTCCTGTTTTCACAGAGGCTAATTCATCACAAAATTTTCCCATATTTGGATGCAATATCATGAGTTAGGAGAATAACAACATTTCCTTTAAATAATCAAAATAAGAGAGTTATTATATTGTATTTCATATCTTTGGCGACATTGACTAGAGTACGTCATCGATTGATAGTGTTTCTTATTCCATCGATATTGACAAACTCTCCAACTTCTTGATTGTATTTTCAATGGTATATTTTTCAACTTCGTAATCAACTTGTTGAAGGTATCCTTTTAGTTTCACATTGGATTTTCAATGGTATCTTCATCAAATTCACAATGCTCCTTTCATGACACATTTATCGACTTCACATTTTCTTGCCAATTGATTGATGGTTGATCACTTGGCTTGTCAACCTTGTCAATCACTTGAGTTGTTGATCCCCTCATTGGTTGACTATGGCTTATTTGATCATTTAATATTGGTTAATCATTTGAATTCTCAAACCCCAGCTCATCAACCATTGGCTCAATCAAATCATAAACAATTTTTCATGCTTACCCAATTCTCTAAAATTTTGATCCAGTGCCTTACCCCTAGCCTTTGTATATTACTTCATTACAAATATGTTCATGTATCCATAAATATTCAAATCAAAGGTTGTCTTCCATGTATTTTCTAGTTTGATTCTAGCATTAACTCTAATGGGGCCCTTGTCTACTAGCTCCTAAATCTATCTCTTCATTTCCTCATTTTCCAACAATTTAGTCTTTCATAGTAATTGATTTAACAAAACTATTCTTTGTTCTAATTTTATGGAGTACTCAATTATGTAGTTCAATGGAATTAAACACGACTCTTATACAACTTAATATACATTGTAATAACATGTCCAACTTTTTATTCTCTTTGGAGTTATGTTATTGGATTAGATTCTCACATGACAAATTTTCAGTACTATGTCACCCTTGATAGGAGAGTGCCTCTTTCTCCACTATCTCCCGTTATGTGTAATATATAGGTCTTGACTACCATGTGGAATTAGACACCAAGATTGAGTAGGGAAGTACCTTATTGCAATCTCTATGCTTTTGTTGTATTTCTTGGTTATTTTGGAAGCCTTTGGTAAAGTGAAGAGTGATTTAGAAGTTTCAAAAAATATTATTTTCCCTAATGGTATCATATCCAAGCATAGGGGTGGGAGGAATATCATCCACCTACAATCAATTGCGTTGGAGATCAATTTTTAAAAAGATAAGTTCTTTTATTCTCATCCTTTGTTATAAATACAAACTTGTATGATTAAGAATATAATCTCATTATTTGTTATGAGGATTTGCATTGAAAATCCTACAACTGTTGATGAGTCTAATGGTTGTAGCTTGAGGCTTCATGCCAAATTTTTCTTAAATGTTGCAATGATTTTTTATGTGAGTTTGGGCATGCATGTGAATATAGGTCAAATGATGTGTTTATATCTCAAAACATTAGATATGGTTCAATGTGATTTTTGGTAGAGAGAATCCTTACATGGGGATAGAAGTACCTACCAAAAATCTCAAGTACCCAAATTGACATTATGGAAATATTCATTTTCTATCATAACAATTTCAATAATTGTCAAATTTAGGAATGTGCCAACAACTCTTTAAACATTCATATTTTTCTAACAATATATGGTGTGAGTAGGTGTGATTTTTGGTATAGATACTTAGACATATATTTGAAAAATCTTGCAAAATATTTCAAGAACCCAAATTGTATTGTAGGATATATTCAATTTTTACCAAAGTAGTTTTTGAAATTGTCAAATTCAAGAGCATTGCGTCAACAACTCTTTAAAGAATCACGTTTTTGTTACAATCTATGATGTGGATAGGTGTGATTTTTGGTACCTAGACTATAAACATATTTTTAGAAAAATATCATAAAATATATCAAGAACACAAATTGTAGTTGTTTTATCAGGGATGTAGCATATTTTCCTTTGTATCAATTCATGGCAATGTATGTTAACCTTGCTTGAGGATGATTAGATTCTAAGTGCGTTGAATACACTTAGTGTTACACATGTTTGAATGTGAAGTCAATTTGATTGTGTTTAAGATAATTACATATGCTTTCACTATTAAAGGTTGAATCCATAAGCGCTATAAGGGAGTGCATGCAACATGTTTGTCAAAATATCTTAGTCAATTGCTTATTTCCATAAGTTGATTGTAACATGTTTGAGGAATTGGGTACACAAATAGTAATGTGGATTGTATTATGTCTTAAATGGCTTCATTTTGTTTATGAATCTAAGTATGACATAAGTGCTAGTAACTAAGGTGTTGAATAGGCACTTTACACGCTTGCTATAAGTAGGCATGCTTAGTCTATAAATTTTTATGGTGTTTTGTGTAACTATGCATATGTGAATGATGATGCAATAATCTTGTGAAGTAATTAATTGATTCCTTAGATTTTTAAGAGCCTTGAGGTGTATTGATTATTTTATCTAATTAGTGCTTATGATGTTAAAGATATGAGCTTAAAAACCTTAAACCTTAATCCTTAGGATTGCTATTCTTGAAATGGATTAAACCCTCCATATAGGTGATTCTATAAAATTTCTAAGTTGAGATTATTTGTTGAACACCAAATAGGGATTAGTTTGTGTTCAATTAATGATCATGTTCATGGTGATTTGATAGTGATATTAGTATTTTGTGAAATTAATGATCACGTTCATATTGATTTGATAGTGATATTAGTATATTGTATGTTATGTTGTGTATTCTAAATGCTAGTGATAATGTAGAGAGAGAGAGAGAGAGAGAGAGAGAGAGAGAGAGAGTACATTCAAAATTGAAATAATTCCAAACATTGTCATTGCATACATCAAATGAAGGGTTTATTTTTTATATGGTTTTATATTGTTGAAATGTGTGTAACATATTGCTACTTGGCAATAAATTATTAGATTGAAACAAATCCCTCTTTTTTTAACTGTAATAACTAGATATTTTATATTAAAAAGCTGATAAAATACAACTGAAAGGACATAATCTGCCCCAAATTACAAAATTTATCTTATCCAAATAGAGTGATATCCCAAAAAACCTTTCAGACTAAAGGTCCATAAAAAAAATACAAAGATGACAAAGTATTTACAACTATACACTCTAACAAACTGTCCTAATAGAGCTAAGAAAAAAATAACATCTGAAGTATGAGTTACGAAGGCCTACAACCACTTGAAGTTTCATCCATATTCTTGTCCTCTGTGGTCAGTTCATGTGTGCATGACACCTCAGTTATTGCCATTGCAAGAGGCTTGATAGATTCATATTCTAATGATATGGAATCCACAGTCACATTATTTTTGGAGTAGCTTCCTTGTGTCACAGTCAACAACATATCACAGTGCACTTCAACATCAAGCACCATTTTCTCTATTAGTCCCCCCTGCTCTCGGACCTGACTTTCCAAATTGACAAACCTTGCATCCAAGTGGGAAACATGAGAGGAAATTTGTTCCCTAGTTTCAATTAATCCATCTAATTCCAAATGAAGCCTCCTCGTCATATTTTTAATCTCCCTTATTCCCCCCTGCACTACTCCAAGACTTGAACCCCAACTTACCCCCTCTATGGATTTCTTTCCACCCCAATTCCCCACCAAACCAATGAACGAGTGCCCAATAAACTCAAAGAAACATGAGGATGAACAATGAAACTTCCAAACAAAGCAAGGGACCCAGAAAATCAAACCAAAACTAATCTCTTACCAAGACTGGCAACACTTACCTACCCTAGAGCCTACAAACACCTCCCTGAGAGTTTCCCATAATACTGATTGCACGGGATTTCAACTTGGACATATCCTACAAGATATATCCCTCGAACATCATCGTAAAACCCCACTTCCATAAATTGAAAGAAAAATTCTCGAATTACAGCCAAAGTTACATATGCATGAAGGGATAAGAATCCCATGTAGTGGAGTAAATATGCAGTGGGTCTCATACCTGCCTTAGCTGCTTTGCGCCAACTATCAAGCATGTCTAAAGGAACCATTAATGCGATGTCACTTGGGTATTCCAAGGGCCTTAATCAAAGCATCAATGAAACCTTAGGGGATCCACCAATTTTGAGGGTGGCCCCATCTTTAACCGAAATTCCACGATCAAGGGAGGTGGCACTATTGGCTAATCGATCAATTTCTCGGTTGTTAATCCTTCTAACATGGAGAAAATTGGAGTCTCTAATCAGTTCAATATTGTCTATAATCCTTTTCTGAAGACGATTAACTATGGTGTCCTCCTTGACAATTTTCCTCCTCGCTTCAAAAATTACAATCAAGGAATATCCTAAAATCAAAACCTTATGAATATTGAAAGATATAATAAACTACAAACCCATATAAAAGGCGTATCTCTCTGGATGGTTATTTGTTGCATGTCCCATTCCCCATTCATAAGTGAGCACTGTATTTCCACCGGGATCCAAAAAAATCCCCCCTGCACCTGCCACCCCTAAACAAACCCCTGTTTTAATGTTGGTATTGAAGTTATGTTGCATTGCAAGACTAACAATTCTTGATTAATCTATGTGCATATGTTGTTGAAATAAGCATTAAGGGCATTACATATTTCTACTTTGTCATTGAGAAATCTTAACCATTTTGGAAAACTTTGTACTAGTTTAGGTACCTTCAATATATCACATCTTGATTCCATGGATTTCCAAAAATTGCACTACAGACATTAAATGGAATGCCATTGAACTCTATTTCATGTATAATATATTCTATTAAGATGGAAAATTTTACCTTACAATTATGTTGTACATAGAATTACTTGTTCCTACTTAGCCAACCCAACAATAGGGTTCTGCATATGAAATTATAGGTCAATTACAATTCTTCACTTTCTCTTCTGATATGAGATCTCATATGTTTATGGTGTAAAAGGCTATGTTCGCAAGCCCCTTCTTGATCTATATCATAATGGAGAATGACTTCTTACACTCTATGTGAACATGATCATGCATGGTTGCCAGAAAAAATATGTCTTTGGTTGTGTTGTTAGGTACTAATATATCTTTACCCCCCTATTTTGTCATCATCTATTAGTCACAATTTTTTGTAGTAGTCTCGAGTATTTATCCTTAGAATATCATTTACACTTGCACTAATAGAATGGAACATTCTTCTTGTTTTTCAATACATATATACTTCTTTAAGAGACTTGGATTTTGTCTTTTGTTTAAGCACAGCCTATCTTACGATGGTCTTCTTGTTTCAAGATTGATAATGCTAGCAACATTGACATATCCATATCCTCTCATCATTCATAAGGCTTGTCACATTGATTGTAACACACCCAACTTAGGTCACGGGTAAATAAGGGTGCATGGGATCTCTCTTATGGTAGAGAAGGTTGATTTATGATCTTAGCACAACGGGTATGTTTATTTAAAGGGGATTAGTCATTTTGTAATTAATTTAAAACTTCTAGGTTAACTATTAAAGCCGACACTTCTTTAACTCAGCTAGAACTTTGCATATAGTCTCATGACATAGTTTTAAAATCAACTACAATCTATAAACCCCAATGGGTGACCTGATATGGGGCTTCCATATACAACCACATGGAAGTCCATATCAGTCATATAATAACTGATAAAAATTTAAATAAATCATGGTACTAACATCTCGATTTGATTAATAATATTTGCACTAAAAGCTTACTCATAAACAAGATAAATTTTAACCATTTCCTTACTTATAAACCAGATATAAAACCCATGGGAAAATCTTATATGTGACAACCATATACGGCCATATGATTGTCCATGATCAGATTTCCCAATTCATTGTACAATATACATATCAAATTATAGATTACTAGTTCATGGAATCACGTACCTTCCCGGAGGCTGTCAATCCAACATCAAAGTTAGTAACATGATAAACCTATCATTTACTTAAGCATTAAGAGTACAAAATAAACCTTCATAATACATCTCAATAACTATACATAAAATATTAGAGGTCATAAGTACTTATCTTGATATACGCATTGGCAGCAACATGACAATTTTCTTCCCAGCCTTAGATATCTACTTGGTGTATGTTTTCTTGTCGAAAGATCACCCCCAAGCTGAGGTCCTAGAACCTCTCATGAGAAGGCATCTTCTAGGATGGACACTAATGGATGACACAGGATATATGTCCTCCTCAAGCAATACGAATTACTTCTAACCTCTCTTCTTCAGGATTGTCCCCCTCTCCCGGAAGACAAGATTAGAATCAAAGCACTTCCTTTTTCGAGATTGTCCCCCTCTCCCTGAAATGTAAGTAGTGCCCGGTGTGGTCTGATTCTCGGGATTATCCCCCTCTCCCAAAGCACCACTTACCACTAAAATATATCTCACTTGTCAAAATCCCCCCCTCTCCTGCAAGATGAGTGCATGGCCTAGACACTTGTCCAGGATTGTGCCCCTCTCCCTCCAGTTCTAGCGCAACTAGAATGAGATTTCCACACAGAATTCCCCCCCTCTCCTGTTGGATAATCTCGGTGAAACAAAAACACTTCTAACCTCCAAAGTCAAAGCACAAACTCGAATCTCCATTGGAGCATTTGAAACAAAAGAGAAAAAGCTCTCCCAACTCCATAGATCGAATCCATACTAGGGCATTCAAACCACATAGAAAACACTACCAAAGACACCCTCCAGATCCCTCCTAGGGCATCCGAAAGATACGAAGAATTGGTATCCAAGACCAACATAATGATTCACCAGATCCTCCTGGATCTGTAAGCACATTTCTCTGCAAAAATGTGCAAGAATGGCCAAATCTCCCTTTGGAATTCGCAACCCAGTCGGAGCCCTTCCTTCCTCTACTCCTAGAACTGCACAAGACAATGAAATCCCTCCTTGTGGAGCAATTCGAATCCCTTTATACCCCTTTGAATTGCCTCCAAGAGATGGACTCTAGACCACTGAGGAAGGACTCCCAATCATCGGGGCTTCCAAATAAACCACTGACTAAATCATTCAAGCTCTCAACCAAGTAACTTGAATCCATTAAGACCGACTCTAGAATACTGGAAAAGACACTCCCAATCCTTGCCTAACTCGAATTCATCCATTTTGGCTCCAATCTACCTTAATTGACTCTTAATTACCCTTGAATTACTCCTCCTACATGAAGGTAACTCGAATTACACCTAGTGATTCGAATTTTCCTAAAACCACTCCTATGCATTCAGTTAGACTCGAACTTATCCAAACATGCCCAACTTAACTGGAATTGACTCCATTTCCAATGTTTGGCCACTTAATTAATTAAAGGCAACTCTACTTCCTAACTGACAACTAGTTACACTAGTTTCACTAGTGCAATTGAACAAGGACTCAAACTAACTGACATACACTTAAGTTAACCAATTTTAACTCAAAATTAACTATCAATGACCCAAGATAAGTGCTACTCTGATCTCTATCAGTCAAAAGGGAATATATCTCATGTGTGAAGTGGAAGTGGGCCCCACGAACAACTAGTTGAGGAATATTCTCACCTAGGGGGTGCAGTTACTGCATGCAAGACATTAATTATGGACTGTAGGACCTCCATGCTCCAAAATAATAAAAATTAGATAGATTAGAGTATTGTTAGGGGGAGCTACAACTCCTAACCCCAACCCCTTCTCGTATGAAATTCCAAGACCCCCAACAACATTATTGTCATATTATGCCATTATTAATTTTAATAATAAGAATATTAATAATAATGATAATTTAAATAATAATAATGATAATTCACAAAATAAGCAAAACACACCAATGTCCGGGGGCTTACCATGGAATATTACATTGATAACATGTTTTGCATTTCCTTATCAACTTCAAAGTCAATACACAATTAGTTAGCTATTTTAACCTATTTTTAAAAATTGATTTATAAATATTTAATCTTCAAAACTTCAATATAAAAATAAGATTAATACAATTATAATTTCTTTAAAAAGATAAATATAAATTTGAATGCCATAAAAACTTAACCTATTTATGTTTTAGTTTAAAAACTAAATATTTGCATGAAAACTAATTGAACACACCTTAAAAAACCAAAATTGTAAAGACATTTTTCATAACTTGAACTAATTTTCGCTCATACCATGAATTTGGAATCCCAATATTTTTGTTGGTGGTGTTTGTAGTATTGTGAGGTCTCATCCTTAAGTTTGTTAAAAGAAATAATATTATTTTATTATTATTTTATATTAAATGTGTAAGTTAGTTCTAAGAAATATGGAAGGGTTATTCATCAAATAAGTATAAATAGAAGTGACTTCTTATTTATGTGGGCATCTATTTTTGGTCAAGTAAGCTAATTTAATGTGCAAGTGCATACAGATAAGGGGGACACTAGAAGACTTTTATGGGCTTTATATTTTATTTTGTACATCTTATGTATTTTGTATGTTGATCTTTTTCTCGAGTGAGTAAGAAACACGAGTAAGAAGGTTGTTGGGTTTTCTTCTCTTGAAAGGTTTCCCAAGATAAATCTTTGTTTCTTTTTGTTTCTGTGCTTTGGTTATTCTTTCAGTGATCCTATTTATTTTCGGCTGCAAAAATTATAGTTGAAATTATTGTGCTATATTATCCTAAAACCTAACATAATATGAAAACAGTGCTGAAAGAAGCCATTATCAGAAACTATAGCTTCCAGTTTCAGAGTTTTCTAACCACAATTTGGATCAGGAAATATATTGTATTAGAACACCTAGACTCGAGTACAGACTCTCAGCCAATACTGAGATAACTTTGGCATCGCTATCAACACAAGTTATGGCACCTTCCAGCGAGGAATGACAGACGATGTGTTCATAAAGCATGACGGGATGCCATTCATGGGGCAGGTGTGACTCGTCGCTATGTACTTCCCGAACTTCTTGAACCCGAAGACGGTGGATTTCTCGGCAGACGAGATCTCTCGTTTTCACAGTATGGTCCCCATGGACGGTCTCTGAATCGACATGAACAAGGTCTCCAACTTCTGCAGTGGAAAGTGTTCTGTTCCAACATACCGGTGTTACCTGGGCACCGACCAGGCGTGGGACTGCTGCCTCGACTACACAAACATCATGGCCACCCAGTGGGATGTGCCTCCGGCCTCCCTACAATATCAACGCCTCGGGTTCTGTGGTTCCCGCTAGAGTTCAATACCATCACCACCAACTCTGTCTACTACAATGGCATCCTCGAGTATGACGCTCACAGCCTCTCCGACGACTTATCGCAAGCCATTGTCATGGACAGGGCACTCTAGAATATGTTGAACAAGCACCCCTTTGTGCTCACGTGCTCCACCTTCGTGGGATCAGGGTCATATGTTGTGCATTGGACTGGTGACAACAAGGCCACCTAGGAAGACCTCCACTACACCATCTCTACCATACTGAACTTCGGGATGCCCATGGTGGGAACCGATATATGTGGCTTCTACCTGGACACCACTGAGGAGCTCTGCGGATGGTGGATTCAGCTGGGGGCCTTCATGGGGCAGATCCACTTACTTCGTGGGGCTTAGGAGAAAAGTGGACATCGAGGGGTTGAGGCCTAGGCAAATTCACTTACTTCGTGGGCTTAGGAGAAAAGTGGACCTCGAGGGGTTGAGGCCCTTTGAAGATGTGGACAATGTCGCTGACTATTGGACTAAATTTGACATGTAGGAAAGACCATGGGCTATGGCCTACAAGAGAAGGATGGTGAGACTTGTTCAAAAGGACAAGTGATGGACAAGAAATCAGCCAGATTACAAATCCCGTTGATATTCAGTGTTCGAGCGGGAGCAAATCTCATAATCTTGTGATCAATGGGAAGGTATCCCATGTTTGCAAATCCTGTACATTCTCTAGGATTGTTTATCTTCAAAGGAAGGCCTTTGTCACAAGGAGGGTAGCTACAGTGGATGAGATGTTGATGTCTCTCCGGATTGACAACATCGGGGAGATATTCACTCATGGAGCCTTGGCTAATGATGAATAGCCCTTGACGTCGTCTTACTCCTTTGGTACCTAGGATGTTAGCATAAAGTAGATTCTTTGGTTGGCCTTTTGACTAAGAAGAAGTTCTAGGTAGAGTCTCGAGAAGAGACTTGAAGAGCTAACATCGAGGATGTTAGCATAGAGTTGATTCTCTAGTTGGTCTTTTGACTATGGAGAAGCTCTAGGTAGAGTCTTGAGAAGAGACTTGAAGTGTTAACATTGGGGATGCTAGCATAGAGCCGATTCTCCGGTTGATCTATTGTCTGAGGAGAATCTCCAGGTAGAGTTTTGAGAGGAGACTTGAAGTGCTGACATCCGAAATACTCCTCCAGGGAGATCTTGGTGGATGGGACCCATAAAGGAGTTAAATAAGACTTGAGATGCATATGCCTAGTTTGTGTACTTCCGTGATGGGCTTGGAGTGGTGAAGAATGCCTCCTTCATTGAGAGGGAGTGTTGATGATTGCACCATCGATGAGACATTCTCCCTGAAACGGGAAGAATGGTGTGACTCTCCCTTGAGAGGGAGAGAGAGGGAGTTGACTCTCCTACATGATCCTTCTCGATGGACTGAGTTGTGTTGAAGACCTTCCTTATGATGACGAGATGTTCAAGACAAGCCATAATGTTCAGATGACAAGATGTGTTCCAGCATGATGATACCTCCCTAGCTAAGAGGGAGTGTTTGTGTTTGTAATGTCCAGAGGTCTCATTCTCAAGTCGGCTAAAAGAGATAATAATATTATTTTATATTAAATGTGCAAGTTGAATCCAATAAATATGGAAGGGTTAACCATCAAACAAGTATAAATAGAAGTGACTTCTCACTTATTTGGGCATCCACTTTTGCTCATGTCGATTGATTTAATGTGCAAGTGGGCGGCAAAGAAGATGAGGGACACTAGAAGACTTTTATGAGCTTTATCTTTTATCTTGTACATCTAATGTAGTTTGTATATTAATCTATTTCAATGAGTAAAAAAAGTTGGTAGGTTTTCTTTCCTTAAAGCCTTTCTCAAAGTAAATCTCTGTATCTCTTTGTTTATATGCTTTAGTTATTCTTTCAGTGATTTTATTTATTTTCTACTACAAAAATAATTATTGAAGTTATTCTACTATAATAACCTAAAAACTAAACTAACATTTTGTATATGTTTAGTAAATTGAAAACAAACACATAAAAAATATCTTTTATATTTGTTTAGTAAATTGTGTAAAAGTAAGAAAATAAATTTGTTTTAGAAATATCATATGCATACTGTGGAGATTATTAACTTCTGACGCTTGGCGTTATGCAAAATGTACCAACTGCAAGCTAAGAGGGAGCTAATACATTTAATGTTTTTTTAATAGCTATAAAAATAGTCTATAAATCATTAATGTGTTTACAAGATCACTGATACCAAGGGTAGAATTTGATCATTAATGTCTTCACAAGATGATAAATATTAGGGATAGAATTTGATAGAGATTTGTCTGAGATATCAATAATTAATGTATTTACAAGATGACTGACACCAAAGATCAAATTTGATGGACAAATTATCTTGGTTGTTTGCCCATCAAAGTCAAGGCCAACCAAGTAAAATTCTTACAACGCGTAGAAATGCCAACTGTGACTGACACCACTATTCATTTTTTTTTAAATAACTACAAAAAGTCTACAAATCATTAATGTTGTTCACAGGATCACTGACACCACTGGAAGCTTCACTGGAAGCTTCAGGCGCTATTTGTCATGGATTTCATGCTTGCTGTTGTCAAGTAGTATTAATTTTCATTTTTACTGATAAGGCATGTTCAGTTCGGATTTAGACATGAACTATGCACTGTATGAGGGTATTTACTGTTATATTGCAATGGTATGTGTGTGAATGCTTTTTTCAATCCATTATAAGAGTATCCTTAGATGAAAGTAAGATTAATCACAGTGTCATGCTTAAGAATATTAATGCTGCACCATAATTTTGTATCATGCTTAAGAATATTAATGCTGCACCATAATTTTGTATTAGTGAATTTATTTGTGCAGAGATTTAAGAATATATATAAATGCGTATATTCATAAAAAAATTATAGCTAATTGCGTTTAAAAGGTGCATTTTTACAGTTAGGGTGGAGGGGAAGTGTTCCTCTATTTTATAAAAATAAATAAACTTAAAATAAAATAAAAATAAATAAAAAGAATAAAGAGGAATGTGTGTTGTAATTTAGTGGTGAAAGGTTTGCAGATTTGATCTTTTCGGGCGCTTTGTAGAATCCAGATAGGTCTATACTGGTTACATAAAGCTGGTCCATGATGCAAGGCCATCCCCTAAGTTAGAATTTCTTCGATGCAAATTTTTTTTAGAAAATAATGAAATTTATCATAATTTATTTATTATTTATAATGAGATAAATTTGATTTTATTTTCATTACCGTTAATTGTAATTTTAATGATTCAATCAACTTGCCCTGTTATGTTTAAAATAGTTTTGCAAATTGATAGAAAAAATAATGTAATCTCCAAAGTTTACACTAAAGTCATTTTTCTCAAGACCTTTTTATGAAAGACTTTGGAAATGATAAATTATGAAACTTATCATAATTTATTTTTTATTTATAATGAGATAAATTTGATTTTATTTTCATTACCGTTAATTGTAATTTTAATGATTCAATCAACTTGCCCTGTTATGTTTAAAATAGTTTTGCAAATTGATAGAAAAAATAATGTAATCTCCAAAGTTTACACTAAAGTCATTTTTCTCAAGACCTTTTTATGAAAGACTTTGGAAATGTATAAACTTCAGTACTTTCTTTGTCAGTTCAATGTATTCATTAGTTCGATGTATTCATTGAAATCGATTATTCTTTTAATATAGAAAGATTTAAATCTAATTTTCTCAATAGACTTTAAATGAGAAAGAGACTGAATCTAATTTTCTCAATAGATTTATGATTAAAGTAGACATGTCAGAAAGTCATAAATTAAACATGTGAGAACATCAATTAATTTTCTCAGTTGATTTGATTTATGGAAATTAGTTCGATGTATTCATTGAAATCGATTATTCTTTTAAATGAGAAAGATTTAAATCTAATTTTCTCAATAGACTTTAAATGAGAAAGAGATTGAATCTAATTTTCTTAATAGATTTATGATTAAAGTAGACATGTCAGAAAGTCATAAATTAAACATGTGAGAACATCAATTAATTTTCTCAGTTGATTTGATTTATGGAAAGTAAACATACCAGAAAAGTCAAGATTTAGAAATAACTACAATTAAATGACATGGACCACCTAATTGACTAGATAATTTTTATGTCATGAGTGTCCATGACATTGCAATACATTATTTATCTGTGAAAGGAGAGGAGTCCCCTACAGTGGCATTGAAATGAGGAAGCATATTGAGACCGTAGTTAGCAGGTTTTCTGGGCCTGTCTTCGTTCCTCCTTGTGACGATGACGTAATCCCTAAGATGGACAGGAGGCTGAGGATGACAGAGCTGATATTGCGTTTTGCTGTGGTGAATTTTGCTCTTGTTTCAGCAATCATTGTAGGAACTGCATCTACAACTCGAGACTTCGTCGGAATGCAGAGACATGTCCAATTCACGTTGCTGAAAACACTCCCGTGAGTTTTATATGATTTCGTTTCTGCAGTACTACTTAAAAACCCAGTTCTTATTAGTTTCTTGAAATTAGGTATCTTGAGAAACAGTGCAGGGCAGAGAAGGTCTGACATGGGTTCATTGTTTTTTATCCAGATTCTTAGTCATTGCAGATGGAATTCTTGCATCATACTCTCTTCTGCAAGGCTTGAGATGCTTTGTCAGTCTGTATATGCGAAGTATTCTGTTGAATAAGGCATTGGCTTGGACGATATTTTGTTGTGATCAGGTATGATCGTCTGAACTCATTTCATTATCTGTGCACTGAAGGAGGGAGGTAATAGGAAAGAGAGTTTAAATGATAAAATTAGTTTACTAGTACATTTATTTAATTTGTGGTTTGTGAATAGTTATACACTCATTTCATTCTTATCTTTTATTGCTGATTTCTTCTATCCAATGAGCATGGAGCAAGGTCAACCTTTGACCTTGTTACATGCCAGTTGGATGGAGGGAATCGAGCAAGGTCAATCTTTGACCTTGCTACATGCCAGTTGGATGGAGGGTATCAGCAATCTAGATAAGCTCAGAGCAAGTGAAGTGCATGTAAACAAATATTTTGATATATTCTCTTATTTTCCTGTAATTTAGTAAGAGGATCTTTCCTGGTTTACCTTAAATTGTAAAATCTTAGCACAACCACTTAACTTGTGGTCCAAGTGCATTTCAATAGACCACAAAAAACAAATTATCACCTCCTTGTTATCACCTACCAGGAACTGCTTGTAATCCATGCATCAGCTAGCTACCAATTATCCATGCATCAGCTACCAATTATTTTTAATATTTTGTTTATAATTGTATATTTTGAATTTACAACTAATACCATAAAATTAATTAAACAATTTACAAAAAACATACATACTAATCCACTCCAAATTGTAAACTATAAACACCTCTTAATCTAATAAAGACCTATCAATATAACAAAAAATCTAAATACAACAGATACCATAATTATTAGTTGGTATTATGTTTTCTTATTAGGAAGTTTCTGTAATGAACAGGTCATGGCCTATGTTACCTTCGCTGCTGCAGCATCGACTGCAGAAGCAGCGTATATTGCACGGCAGGGTCTGGATGAATTTGGGTGGCTCCAAGTATGCATGTTTTTCAGGGCGTATTGTTTCAAAAATGGAGTTGGAATGATTCACACATTCTTGGCAGCTGTGTGTATGGTGTTTGTTTCTGGAATGTCCGCGTTTCATCTTTTCAGGTTGTACGGAGGCAAACGGACATTTACTGATCAATGAAGAGGCAATTTCCTTTGATTAAATAGCCCAGTTATTATAAATGACGCAAATTTCAATGCATTTAAATAATACCATATTCTGTTGAAGAGTTTATTTAGAATTTACAGGTTTTTCCAAACCTTTAAAGCAAAATCTTTTGAAGGCAGGTCTGTTGTAACTGTGAGTTGATAATATTATCATTCCATCGTAATTTGAAGGCAGGTCCGTTGTAACTGTGAGTTGATAATAGTATCATTCAATCCTAATTGTAGCAGTATTTATTTTATGTAATCGAAGGTAGAGGTTATTGTAAGAAATTAGTAGATGTTTTTCAATATAGACGTTTATATTAATATATAATTTTCAATGTCTTTGAATTTCATAGAGGTTCATATTAATATATAAGTTTTAATATATTTGATATTTTTATAATGGGACACTCACAAGAAAGTGGTGCTGGTTGCTAATTTAATGTTTAATTCATTGTATTTTGAATATGTTTTAGTTAATGTTGATTAGGTCATAGAGTAGTGAGGAGGTTTATTGTTAATGGTTTAATGATTCATGGTATTGGATAATTTATGATATTTATTTAATGTGTTATATGTGATGGTATTATATGTGATGAAGTTTATTTAAAGGTTTGGTATACTCCATAGTAGTAAGATTTATTAATATTGAAAGTTTCAACACTAAAGTTAAGTAAATGTTTATTTATTTATATATTTACCATGTTTCTATTTTAAAGATTCATTAAATGTTACATGAAAATTTACTAGTTAAGATAAAAGTGGAATTTCAATTAGTATAACCAGCATAGATCCATCTTAAATCCGTTTCTATCAAGCATCGAGAGGGATCCAATTTCTTGGGGTGTATTTCTTTTTTTAAATTTTAACTCAAGAAATTTGATCTCTCTTGATTGATAGATCCGGGTTTAAGTTTTAAGTTTTTATTTTATAAACGAACATCTATTTTTTAATTACTTTTCATAATATTTTATTTTATGAATCAACATGGATTTTTTTTAAATACTTTCCATAATTTTTTTATTTTATGAACCGCCATGAATTTTTTTAATTATTATGTTAGTAACAAACTTTACAACATCTCATCTCCCCCATACTGGGTTGTAGAGCACCTCCTTTCATGGGTGCAACAATGTATATTTTAGACACTTAAACAACATTAAAAAAATTAAGTACATTAAGGCTATAATATATTAATCAACATTAAGTTGTTATATCACATATTATGTTTTGAAATATGATATATGTTGCAAGTTACTTAAAATGATTAAAATTTTGAATGATCACACACACATATTTGTAAGGTTCAAATTTATATTAAACTATTGAAAAAAACTGTACATACATATTTGTAAGGTTCAAATTTATATTAAACTATTGAAAAAAACTGTACATAGCAGAGTTCTGGCATCCTTGCTCAAAATGGCACTGGCATCCTTGCTCAAAATGGCACTGACTATCAAAGATATGCCTATTCATCAGTAACTAAAAGTATCTATGAATCATAACAAAGCTATCAACTACTAACTAGGAGTGGAAACTATTGCTAGGATTGTCATCAATTTTACAGTGTTTTCCCCCACAAGCCAAGGGTTATGACCAGCTGAAACCAAAATTGAGGAAACTTCATTGACCGTCCAAGAAACTATTCTATCAAATAAGCTAAAGCAGGCCTTAATAAACATCAGAAATGGAGATATAAGATGGACCGACACCTCAATTCTCCGGCTTGGTCACCTTCTTGACCGCTTATGGACATCATCTGAAGACCAATTGAGTGGCCAAAGGATTAGCAGGAGGTGGCTGATTGAATCTCTTTCCTGTAAGATCACGAGCAAGGCCATCAATTTTAGTATTGACATGTTCATCCACGATTACCTGATTGCGAGTGATTTGCTCCATCCCCACCTCGAGGATTTCAAGTCGAGTCATTACAGATGGAGTGTCCATATCCACCTGCACATTGCCCTCTAAATTTCTTCAAGGGAAAGGATGAAGATAGATTTCATGGCACATAATAGCCCCAAGCTTCTGGTATGTCGAGTCTCCCTGGTTCGAGAAGATCCCGGGTCCTCTATCAGATCGCCAAATTCCTCCATGAGCCCCTGAGCACTAGGTCGTTGAATTTCCTGTTGCATTCTTTTTTCCAAAAATGCCATATGCTCCTTTGCATGTCGACCCACTTTGTTTTCAAAGAATCCCTTTTCTTTCTCCAAATCCTTGAGGGCCCTGGGCATGTGAGAGCACCTGGGGCCATTGGAGGTATTCCTGGTAGTGACCTTAGTGCGAACCATGTGGCAATTATCCAAGCCAAGGGGCCTAACCAGATATAACCAATCTCACGCATAGAGGTTGAGAGCGAGAGGCACGAGAGCAGACTTAGATTTGAGGCTAGAATGACAACTAAAGTTGACAATACGGATGCGGGGAGAACGCCAGCAGAATCGTCTCCAAAATAGAAACCATCTTCCTTCTCGACGAGCCTTCCCATCATGATGAAAGCTAGCATGAGGTGCCATGAATGTTCACACAAAGGAATGTACCCAAAATCCGTTTCGGAGCAGTACGTCATACCCTCCCCTTAAATACAAAATCATGCCCGTAACAACTATTATAGAGACCATTGAAAAGTGGATGCCACTTGTCTATCGGCATGCTTTCGCACACATGTCACCCTCCATGATAATCATCACCTCAACCAGTGTTAACATGGATGTAACACCCATTGTGAGGAATCGGGTCTTGAAGGTTAATTCTGTCACATTCATCTTTGAGTGTGGAAGATTCTACAATAGTCCACGCATGGTTGCAATCCTCATTAAGGTGATCCACTCCCTAGTTGGTCAGTCAGTCAGTGAGTTTATTAGCATCGCATCTAACATGGTGAGGAAGGATGGCATGAGAATGGTTGATGATGTGGGTTAGAGCAGCCAGTTTGGTGGACAGCCGCCAACTTGGATTTATCTTGATGATACTCGAGCCATTGATGAGCTTATCTAAAATTTGCACCATCAACTTAGAATCCCCATCAACCACGAGATTGTTGTACCCTTCCATGTTGTTAATTATGATGCCTTGAAGCATGGCATATAATTATGCAGCATTGTTGTTTTCCTACCCCAACGATCCTGCAAAGATGCATAGGATGTGGCCATTGTGGTCTCTAAAGACTCCTCCATAGACCGCTGGGCCCGGATTACCACATCTGGCTCCATCGAAGTTGAGGTTAATAAATCCATCATCCAAGGGGGGCCAACAGGATGGACTATCAACCTTGAGTTGAGATATGGAAACATTATTCAAATTCCTCTTCTGAGAGAGGTGTCGCGCTTGAAGAATGGTGCAATCGAAAGGTTGTCCCTTCAAATATTCAAGGAACCAATGGGATGAGAGGACGGTCTCATGAATGTTCGATTGGATTTTTTTCCAGACCTAGTCAATTGGGAGACTAGCATTAGTAAAATTTCTTTGATTTATCTTTCAATATTTCCCAAAGGAGAAAGCCTAGGAAGAGTTGTCAAATTCTGTAAACAATATTGTTTGCAGAAATTTGTTTATGCCGCACAGCTATAGTTTCTCTCATGTTGGCCCAGTTTTAGTCAGATTGTCTGGAAATGATGTCTCCCTGATCCCATATTTGTTGGATGAAGCTGCATTGGTCTAGAAGATTATCAGATTTCTCCTTCATAGATATGCAGAGCAAACACATAGATGGCCCTGATAGACCCAATGGCTCACTGAGAGGGGGGGGGTGAATCAGTGGACCAACACTTAATTCAATTCCAGCTTCTTCTAACCCTAAAGCAATATCATTTACAATTTCACTTTAACACTTTCATCAATCTCTAACTATACTTCAACAATCATCAACATTTCATTCATCAAGTTAAACACATTATCATCAATATATCACAAGAGACACAAGATAAGATTTGTAATATTTTTATATTTGATTCAACCGGCTACAACCGTGAGGTGTTATCAGCTACAACTAAATCAGAAACACCAACTTCTATTCCAAGACTTAGCTTGGTCTTTTTCTCAGATCCAACTAAGAAAAAATAGTATAAGGCCTAGCTTGTAGTTACATACACATTACATCAATTTACCCTTGTCAACACAATCATTTCATATGTCATCACTGTCATCAAACAACCTGCTGCCAATTCTGTTGTCCAAGCATGTCTTCAATCAATCTGCCATATCATCATTCTGTCCAAGCATATCATCATTCAATTTACCAGTATGTCTTCATTCTGTCCACCAACATATATCATGCCACCAATTTGTTCATGTCATCATTCACCCTATAAACACATCTTCATTATGTCCATCATCATTCATGTCACATGTCTTCATCAAACTGTTGCCTTAGTTTAACCCAGAAATCAAAGATACAAAAACAATTTCTTCCATGTTGCTCCACCGAACCTTTCCTCAGATCTCTCCTTCACATATCCGAAATATTCCACTTCAATTCACACTTTTTTCACCGAAAAAAAAAACATAGAGACTTGTCTTTCTTTTATACTACTCTCTTGCACCTTATATGGAAGCTAACTTGTCAAATTTATTATATATTTATTATTGTTAGGAACCCATGTCTTTACTTTGTTAGTATATTGTTGTTGGACGCATATGCTTTGTAAGCCGTCCCGTAGTATTTGTTGATTAATAGTTTATGTTATTGTTGTTGGCGCATATGCTTTGTAAGTCGCCCGTAGTATTGTTGATCCATAAATTGTAGTGGCCCATGGTTTTGACCCATAGTATTGGCGCCTAGACTTAATATATAAGTGTGTGTTGAGATCTATGAAGGCACCGTGAAGTTATTTGTATTGAGCTTGCTCATAGGAGGTTGCCCCCTCGAAGTGGCCTATGATCAATATAAAAGTGATTATGAGTTCTGTCATTTCTGCTATTTCACATATTTTTATTAATTAATTGTTGCAGGTGCATCACATCTGGTATCAGAGCATTTTCTTGGGCTCGTTGGGTGAAATTTCTGCCAAATTTTTTTTTCGCATCTGTTGCAGGTTCGGATTTGGGAATAATCCCTATCTGCTTAATTGTGGGAAGTACTTGGGCATAAGCCCTAAAAATCATTGTGAGGAGTACCACATGAACCCCGAAGTAGTTGGCCCATTGAGAGGACCTGCCAGCGAAAAGGGCAATGACCCCTGCCTGATTGACCAGTTTCCACCCGTGAAATAAACCAAGAGCTGTCGTTTGTGGCAAAGCGGTTATCAGTTTTACCTGAGCCGTGGATTGAGGGGTACTGCCCCAATACGCAAGCCGTCAGACAACATTGGTGGCCGAGTGAAACCCTTGAACTGTTAGGAAGCCGCACATACCTGGGGTCCATATCTATTTTCAGCTACACTGTTGTCGATCGTTGCTGCGTCGTTTTAGATCCAGTCGTTCAGATTCATTTTGCAAGCCATTCCAGATCCAGCCATTTTCAATCCATTCGGCGCCGTTTCAGATCCCTTCCGAGCCGTAGCCGCTCCAGTCTGAAATTTTCACTCTGTTTCCCATATCTCCCTTGTTTTCACTATGTTTCCCTTGAAATTTTCGGGGAACCCCTGTCATCCCATTCTGCATATTTCATTCCTGAGGACCCTATTCCCAATTCCCCTTCCCAAAGCCCGAAATTCCACATTTGTCTATTTTTAGGGTTTTCCATAACTTCCTCAGATTTCACCCAATCACCTTCAAATTTTACCACAGAGTTCCTTTCTGAATTCTGCTTCTTTGTTCCCCTCTGCCAAATTTTCCCATTCTTTCACCCCGCTTCTGAAATCCTCATTTTTGCTTCCCTGTCTATTCAACAGTGTCCAAAACCTTGTCAAACCCCAATTACCCCTCAGATTTTTTCCCAAGTCCAGATTTTCCTTTACTGAAGTAGTTTCTGTTTTTGTTTTCCTACCCAGTTAACCAGATTAAAAAAAAAAAAAAAAAAAAACCATGGAGGACGCACTTGCAGCCATCCAAGCCAAACTCCAGGATCTGGATGAAAAATTTCTCGGTCCATCTTGAACATTCAGCTATGAACAACAAACGGCAGTCCAAGTCTTCATCAGACAATGGGTTCTCTTCTTCCAACAATTTCCGTGGTCCGAAGCTTGATTTTCTTCGCTTCAATGGTACCGATCCAACTGGATGGATCTATCGTGCAGAACAGTATTTCAGTCTGCATAATACTTTTGATGTCAACAATGTTTCGCTGACATCCTTTCATTTGGAACAGGAAACTATTCAATAGTATCGTCGGTACATCAAGGCTCATCCAGAGCCCAAATGGCCAGACTTTTGCCAGCTCCTTTTGCAACGATTTGGTCCTAGTGCTTTTGATGACTTCACAGGAGCCCTCACTAAACTTCGCCAAATTGGCATTGTGAGAGAGGATCAAACCGAATTAGAGAATCTAGCCAACCACACCGAAGGATTGTCTGATGACTTTTACCGTCGTTGTTTTATCAGTAGTCTAAAAGATGCCATCCGCTCTGAGGTCAAAATGTTCTGTCCCAACACAATGATGGAAGCCCTAGGGTTGGCTAAGTTGGCAGAAGACAAGATTGTAGCCCAACAACGCTCCAAGCCCTCTTTTGTTCCCTTCCGAAATATGTGTTCTCAACGACCACCTATACCGCAGGCTCCTCGACCAACTCCTATCAAGCGTTTGTCTGAAACAGAGATGCAAGCACGCAGAGAAAAGGGGCTTTGCTATAATTGTGATGATAAATTCACTCGGGGACATAGATGTGTTCAGCAAAAGCTCTATCTCTTGGATGTGGATTCTCTGCCTGCCTCTGAAATTGGTGACGAAGATCTAGAAACATTGGATGCTTCGGTCGACATTCAGGAACCGCCTATTGACCCTCCGTCTCAGGATGACCAGCCAGAGATATCTCTCCATGCTTTAGCTGGAATCACCACTTGCCAAACAATGCGGGTCAGGGGTTACTTCAAGAAGCTTCCTCTTACAATACTCATTGATTTTGGTAGCACTCATAATTTCATTGACCCTCGGATCACCAAACAAGCTGATTGTTTTATCCATCCTTGCTCCAACTTTGAAGTCATGGTTGCCATTGGGGGCACCTTACCTTGCAAAGGGAAGTGTCGAAATGTGTGTATCTCTATGGGAGATTATACCTTGCGCTCTGACACGTTTGCCTTGACCTTAGGCGGATGTGATGTGGTTTTGGGTGCTCAATGGCTACGCACACTTGGCCCTATCTTATGGGATTTTGCTGAACTTTGGATGCAGTTTTCCCTTAATGGCCAAAAACACACCTTGACAGGATTACAACCAGGTTCTCTCAGCATCATCAGTTCACATCGCATGGAAAAACTCCTCAAGAAGAATTCACATGGTGTCATCGTTCAGTTCCATTCCATTCAGATGCAACCTTCAGCGGTCTCCACTACTCCTTTGGATCTACAACAAATTTTGGATCGATATACAGGTGTTTTTGCTGAACCAATGGGATTTCCACCTTCCAGGCCAGAAGACCATCGTATTCAGCTCCTTCTTGGCAGTGTTCCTCCCAACATCAGGCCCTATCGCTACCCATTTCACCAAAAAACAGAGATTGAAATGCTCGTTCGGGACTTATTAAAGCAAGGCATTATTCGCCCAAGCACTAGTTCCTTTTCTTCTCCAGTTATTATTGTCCGCAAAAAAGATGGGTCATGGCACCTCTGCATTGACTTCCGAGCACTTAATCACCTCACCATCAAGGATAAGTTTCAAATTCCTGTTGTTGATGAGCTTCTTGATGAGCTTCATGGGGCTCAGTTTTTCTCCAAGTTGGATCTTCGTTCTGGGTATCATCAAATTCGGGTTCATGAGGATGATATCCCTAAAACAGCTTTCCGCACACATGATGGCCATTATGAGTTTTTGGTCATGCCCTTTGGCCTCACTAATGCTCCTTCCACATTCTAGGCATTAATGAATAAAATATTTCGACCCTACTTGCGGAAATTCATTCTGGTATTCTTTGATGATATCCTCATCTACAGTAAAACATGGGATGAACATCTCCAGCATCTGGATCTTGTCATGCAACTTTTCTCTGACCATCATCTCCATGCCAAGCAGTCTAAATGTGTTTTTGGATAGAAGGAAGTTGAGTATCTCGGGCACATTATCTCAGCACAAGGGGTTCGCGTGGATCCTGCCAAAATCGATGCCATGAACAATTGGCCACATCCTCAGACACTCAAGAGATTTCGTGGTTTTTTGGGGTTGAATGGCTACTACCGCAAGTTTGTCAAGGATTATGGGAAGATTGCAGCTCCATTAACTGCTCTATTGAAAAAGGATGCTTTTACATGGACACATGCTGCTCAGTGTGCATTTGACAAACTAAAACAAGCTATGTGTACTACACCTGTTCTAGCTATGCACGATTTTTCCAAGCCCTTCACTATTGAGAGTGATACTTGCGGCAATGGACTTGGTGTTGTTCTCCTTCAAGATGAACACCCCATTGCGTTCACCAGCAAAGCCCTTTCAGGTAAGAATTTAGCTGCCTCTACCTATGAGAAGGAAATGATGGCTATTTTGCATGCAGTACAGAAGTGGCGCCCATACCTATTAGGGAATCATTTCTGCATCAAGACTGATCACCAGAGTCTGAAATATTTCTTGGAACATCATGTCTCCTCCCTGGCACAATAGAAATGGGTTAGCAAACTCATGGGTTATGACTATGAGATCACTTATAAGAAGGGTAAAGACAATATTGTGGCAGATGCTCTTTCTCGCACATTGATGCCCAAGGTTCTCTTTCAGCTATTTCTATGCCTGTTCCAAATTGGTTGCAATCTGTTCAACAGGGTTATGTCAATGGCTCTTTCTTATCTCAAATCATCCAACGCTTGACCAACAACCCTTATGTTGTACCACATTACTCTTGGGATGGTGCTTCTCTGAGATACAAGGGTCGTTTGGTGCTTCCCCAGAGCACAGTTCTTCAACAGGCTGTCTTCTATGAACTCCATGCTTCTCCATCGGTAGGGAACTCTGGGTTCCTCAAAACATATGAACGGGCACGGCGTAACTTCTTTTGGCAGGGCATGAAAAGGACAATTCAACAGATGATGGTCGAATGTGATACCTGCCAGCGCAATAAGGGCGAAACAACACTCCTTCTAGGATTGCTCGAACCCTTGCCCATACCTACATGGATTTGGACAGATATTTCTATGGATTTCATTGAAGGGCTCCCTAAATCTGGCGGGAAGACAGTGATTCTCGTTGTGGTTGATCGCCTCTCCAAATATAGTCATTTTTGTGCTCTCAGCCATCCCTATACAGCCTCTTCAGTCGCTCAAATTTTCCTGGACCAGATTTTTCGTCTTCATGGCATCCCTTCTTCCATTGTCTCGGATCGTGATGCGACTTTCACCAGTCATTTTTGGACTGAACTATTTCGCCACACTAGCACCAAACTGAAGATGAGTTCAGGGTATCACCCACAAATAGATGGTCAGACTGAAATTATCAATAAATGCTTGGAAACTTATCTTCGTTGCTTCACCTTTGAACAACAACATCAGTGGGAAAAGTGGCTCCCTCTCGCTGAATGGTGGTACAATACCTCTTACCACACTGCCTCTAAAATGACCCCATATGAAGCAGTCTATGGTCAGGCACCTCCAGTTCTTCTTCCATACACCCCCACCAGTTCACCAGTTTAGGAAGTTGACACGGTCCTTCGAAACCGTGATCAGATTCTTCGCATTTTGCAGAACAATCTTCACATGGCAAGAAATCACATGAAGCAACAAGCTGATCAGCACCATTCTGAGCGCACTTTTCAAGTTGACGATATGGTTTTTCTTCGTCTCTAGCCGTACAAGCAGTCTTCCCTGAAACTCAAAGGGCGTCATAAGCTCGTTCCAAAGTTCTATGGGCCATATCGGATTCTTCAAAAGATTGGGTCCGTTGCTTATAAGTTGGAACTTCCTCCTTCTTCCTGCATTCATCCAGTCTTTCATGTCTCGTCTGAAGAAAGTTCTTGGCACCAACATCAGTGGACAAACGATTTTACCTGAACTAGATAATGAAGGATCCATTCTTTTGGAGCCGGAGGCCATCCTCAATCGGCGCACTCGTCAGCTTCGCTCTCGCTCTATCACCGAGGTCTTAATTCAGTGGCACGGCATGCAACCAGAGGATGCTACATGGGAACCACTCCTTTAGATTCAACAACAATTTCCACATCTAAAGCTTTGAGGACAAAGCTTTTTTTAAGGGGGAGGGGATGTTCGGAACCCATGTCTTTATTTTGTTAGTATATTGTTGTTGGACGCATATGCTTTGTAAGTCGTCCCGTAGTATTTGTTGATCAATAGTTTATGTTATTGTTGTTGGCGCATATGCTTTGTAAGTCGCCCGTAGTATTGTTGATCCATAGTTTGTAGTGGCCCATGGTTTTGACCCATAGTATTGGCGCCTAGACTTAGTATATAAGTGTGTGTTGAGACCTATGAAGGCACCATGAAGTTATTTGTATTGAGCTTGCTCATAGGAGGTTGCCCCCTCGAAGTGGCCTGTGATCAATATAAAAGTGATTCTGAGTTATGTCATTTATGCTATTTCACATATTTTTATTAATTAATTGTTGCAGGTGCATCACAATTATTAAGTAATAGATCAATTAAGATTTATTTCAATGATACCCAACTTCATTATATTAATTCCATATTATCCTCTTCAACAATATATATATATATATATATATGCCACATCATCATGGGTTTCTTTTATCTTTTTCATGCCATGTCATGGCCTTCCAAAATGCCCGCAATGCTCTTTAGGAGGCTTCATAAAATGCCCGCACAAGCCTTGAAAATATGCCCGCATCCTCCATTAAAAATGCCCACAAGGGCTTCTGCAAATGCCCGCAACACCCTTAAAATTATGCCCGCGGGATTCAATAAGAAATGCTCGCATAGGCACTTGAAATTCCTGCAAGGGGCCTCAAGAATGCCCACAACACCCCATAAGAAATAACCGCAGGCTGGTTCACATATATGCCTACAAGGGGTCTTCATGAAATGCCCGCAGGGATACATAAGATGCCTGCATGGCTCAATTAAATGCCCGCAGAGCCTTTGAAATGCCCGCAGTAGTATCCATAAATTTCCGCAGTGCATTCTCCATATGCCCACAACAGTCTTTCCTTGTCCTCAATTCCTTGTCATCATTCTTGTCATGCTTCTTTGTCATGCTTTCCATGCTTTTCCTTTCCATGTCCTCCATCTTTCCATGTCCTCCATCTTTCCATATGCCTTCAAATGTGCCTTGTCATCAATGCTTGCTTGTCATGCTTGTCACTTGTCATTAATGCTTGTTTTCTTTTTCATCATGTCCTTGTCCTTGATTTTTCCATGTCATCAACACTTATCCACCTTAGTGCATCTACCACATCATTAATCCATGTCATCCACATTTATCTTGTCCTCCATTCATTGTGCTTTCTTTCCATGTCAATTCTTTGTCATTGTCCTTTGTTACTGGTTGTCCTTTGTCAACATGCCCTTCATGTCACCAATTTAACCTTTGTCATTAATGTATTGTCATCAATGACAATCATATTCATCAATATCCCCCTTTGTCATTGATGGAAACTTGAATGACTCTCCCCCTTTGACATTAATGACAAAGGGCTAATCACTTAGCCATCAAAAGCTTCACAATACCCAAAAAAAATATCTTTGAATTTTTCATCAAATCATTTTTTATCTTCCCCTTTAACTGAGCTTGATATTGTGTGTAGGGGATCATCATTGTACCTCTTACCTTTATCATTTTTTTCATAAAATACATACTCCCCCTGTCATGTAGATTTATTTTGATTCCTTCATTTTCCCCTTGGCTCATTATATGCAGGATCAAAGATTTGGGCATATCGACCACTATGCTTTTTTATTTTCCCTAAGAATGCTTTAGAAAGACTTTAACTATCTTTTATGTTTTAGCCTGTTGCTCCGGTATTGTATCTCAACCACATACCCTTCTCTGTTTCTTTTGTTGTCTCACTATCATATAGTCTTCTTGGATCTGCCTCTTATACACATGTTTTCTTATGTTGTTCCTGTAGCTTCTTCAAGTTTACATATTTATATTCCAAGTTCAACCAATTTGGATCTATTATTTTCTTCTTTCTTCATCAATAAATCATGAGTTTGTTTTCAGGTAGCATTCTTATGTTTTTGCAGCTATGTTTCTCCATTGTAATGTTTTAAACTTGATTTTGACCAAAACCCCCCTTTTTTTTTTAAATTATGTACTCAACGAATGTTTCAATGTATAAATTAGAGTGCTCTGACTTCAGCCTTTATCCAAACATTTACAATCGATCTCAGCAGAATTCCAAAATTTTCATGAAGCTTGCATAGTTCTACAATAATATCTCAACTGCCAAATTCACACCTAGGTGTCAACAAGTTCACGTTTAAGTTGTCTTTGCTTCAGTTTGAACTCATGTCACTCTATGCCAAATTGTTGTCATGCAAACCTTTGTTTTCAATAACCAAATTCGATGCATCAACAATCATCTAGTAAATTCATAAAAGGTAAGCATGTATCAAAGACACTCCTCCAATCATCTACATCTCTCTTCACTTAATTTGATTCGACTGAAAGCACAGATAGATTTCATTACTCTTGCTCCCCCTATCAACACACCATCTGTATCTTGCATTAATTTTCTTTCTGTCAATATTTGCATTCACGATCCTAGGACCTGTTTGGAGCAGCCTTCAATTTCCTTTGAGTTCATTCTCCAAACTTCATGAACTCAAGTTGTACCTAAGGTCCTTGAAGACCTCACATTTGGCTTGCCACATGGCATCCATCAACCCTGTTCTGACCAATCTCTCATATATGTAATTGCTTGGTCTTCTTCATCCATACTTCCTTCTTGACATTTGTCTTTTCAACATTTGTTCCTTCATCTCTATTGGCTTTCCTTGCTGAGTTGTATGAGAAACTTTTCATGGGTTGTTTCAATGTATTCCAGCAGTCTTGAGATTTTTTCCCAAATCCATTGCAACCATAACATCTCATAGTACAACAATATGCAACAACGTGACCAACCTAATTGCATGTCTAGCACCGAACTGTGTTGTTGGAACTTCCAACACTTCTTTGATCAAATTCATCCCCCCATGCCTGAGAGTATCCCTGACTGTAGGCCTTTGTCTCCTGATCTTCAAATCTTTCTGCATTGATCTTCTTCCAAGGTTCACTAGTTCTTCTTATTGATGTGTATGAAGGACTCCTCCTTGGTTGACTTCTTTGACTTGCACATTCTTGATATATGTGACCAAACCCACTACAAGTGTAGCATCTTAATGTTTGACAAGTAGTAGCAATATGTCCATCTTGATTACATGTCCAACATCTAACCTTGTCATTAAGACTTCCACCACTTCTTCTACAATCCATAGCCTTATGACCAAAGTTAGAATAAGAGAAACAATAACCATTAAATTCATTTTCATACCTAGGATTTTGGTTCCATCTTGGAGTTATTTCTCTTCTGAAAATTTTGCTTTGATGAATAGAATTAGTTCCTTGATGCATTCTTGAACTTCCAAAATCTTTGTTTTCATGTGCAGGTGCATAAGGCGTAGCTTCGGACGATGATGGACCTGCATCTGGAGTCTTGGGAGACCAAGTGTCATCTTCAGTTTTTTTTATTCTGGTCTTGGGAGACCAAGACCAGATGTGTCAAATGGAGACGTTTGACGCTTCAATATTTCATCCAAGATGACTGAACTTTCATTGAACTTCACATGAGCATTTGAATTTTCAATTTTCTTTCTGAGATCAACAATTTCCATCTCAAGCTTTTGATTTGTCGTCTCTTTTTATTCTAGATGGAGCTTCATGATTTCTCCTATTCTTTTAGCTTCCTCCAACTGAGTTTTTAGATCAATGTTATCCCTTCTTTTCTCCTCAAGTTCTGTAGGGCCTTTACAAATCTCTTCTTGATCTTTTGCTAATTCAATCTTCAATTTTTCGACTTCATCATTTTGATCTTCAATTTCACCCTGTAAATCTTTGTTCTTGAGTTTCAATCTCATGAGCAATGCCTTTGTCTCCTCTTTGTACTTTTCAAATGACCCCAAAATATTCTTCTTAATCCTTGGATTGAATTTGAGATCAATATAGAATAGAGTGCATGCAAATGCATTATTGACTTTTAACAAATTTTCTTTTTCATATTCTATAAGTGGAATTTCAATATCATCACATTCAGAATTATCATCAACTGAAGAGTTCTTACCTTCACTTACATTTGAAGCTTGTACCTCATTTTCTCTTTGTTTCTCATCTTCACGGGTCTTGATTTATGTTTCCTTTTCTTTGTCTTGACTCCTCCTTTGGTATTCTTCTTCAATCTTGAACCAGAGATATTTGGCAGAGGTGTATTCTTTTACACTTGCTTTGATAGGGCTTAATATTCCATCCAAAAAAATTTCAAGGCAATATTATTGTCTTTCTCAGCTGTTGTATTTGTCTTCTTGTTGGGACGGACAGGTGGGTTAACTACAATTTCCCAAACACCGAATTGCTTCAAATAATATTTTATTTTGCTTCTCCAACCAAAATAATCTGATTTCTCAAAAACTGGAACTTCATTGTGAATAAGCTTTGTTGGTCCTTCCATTTGTGACCGCAGATCCCTTCAAGCTTGTTAGGCTTGTGATGAAGGCCAAGCTCTGATACTAATTGATAGACACAATGGCTCACTAAGAGGGGGGATGAATCTATGGACCAACACTTAATTCAATTCCAGCCTCTTCTAACCCTAAACCAATATCATTTACAATTTCACTTTAACACTTTCATCAATCTCTAACTATACTTCAACAATCATCAACATGTCATTCATCAAGTTAAACACATTATCATCAATATATCACAAGAGACACAAGATAAGCTTTGTAATATTTTTATATTTGATTCAACCGGCTACAACCGTGAGGTGTTATCAGCTACAACTGAATCAAAAGCACCAACTTCTATTCCAAGACCCAGCTTGGTCTTTTTCTCAGATCCAGCTAAGAAAAATAGTACAAGGCCCAACTTGTAGTTACAGACACATTACATCCTTGTCACATTACATCAATTTACCCTTGTCAACACAATCACGTCATATGTCATCACTGTCATCAAACAACCTGATGCCAATTCTGTTGTCCAAGCATGTATTAAATCAATCTACGATATCATCATTATGTCCAAGCATATCATCATTCAATTTACCAGCATGTCTTCATTCTGTCCACCAGCATATATCATGTCACCAATTTGTTCATGTCATCATTCATCCTATAAACACATCTTCATTATGTCCATCATCATTCATGTCACATGTCTTCATCAAACTGCTGCCTTAGTTTAACCAAGAAATCAAAGATACAAAACATTTTCTTCCATGCTGCTCCTACTACTCCACTGAACCTTTCCTCGGATCTCTCCTTCACATATCCGAAATATTCCACTTCAATTCACACCTTTTTCACTCACAAAAAAAAAACATAGAGACTTGTCTTTCTTTTGTACTATTCTCTTCCACCTTATCTGGAGGCCGACTTGTCAAATTTATTATATATTTATGATTAAGTAATAGATCAATTAAGATTTATTTCAAGGATACCCAACTTCATTATATTAATTCCATATTAACCTCTTCAACAATATATATATATATATATATATATATATATATATATTTGCCACATCATCATGGGTTTCTTTTATCTTTTTCATGCCATGTCATGGCCTTCCACAATGCCCGCAATTCTCTTTAGGAGGATTCATAAAATGCCCTCAGAGGATATTTTAATATGCCCGCACAAGCCTTGAAAATATGCCCGCATCCTCCATTAAAAATGCCCGCAAGGGCTTCTGCAAATTCCTACAACACCCTTAAAATTATGCCCGCAGGCTTCAATAAGAAATGCCCGCAAGGGGCCTCAAGAATGCCCACATCACTCCATAAGAAATGCCCATAGGCTGGTTCACATATATCCCGCAAGGGGTCTTCATGAAATTCTCGTAGGGCTACACAAGATGCCTGCATGGCTCAAGTAAATTCCCGTAGAGCCTTTGAAATGCCCGCAACAGTCTCCATAAATGCCCGCAGTGCATTCGCCATATGCCCGCAACATTCTTTCCTTGTCCTCAATGCCTTGTCATCATCCTTGTCATGCTTCTTTATCATGCTTTCCATGCTTGTCCTTGCCATGTCCTCCATCTTTCCACATGCCTTCAAATGTGCCTTGTCTTCAATGCTTGCTTGTCATGCTTGTCACTTGTCATTAATGCTTGTTTGCTTTGTCATCATGTCCTTGTCCTTGTTTTTTCCATGTCATCAACATTTATCCACCTTAGTGCATCTACCACATCATTAAGCCATTTCATCCACATTTATCTTGTCCTCCATTCATTGTGCTTGCTTTCCATGTCAAGTCTTTGTCATTTTCCTTTGTCACTAGTTGTCCTTTGTCAACATGTCCTTCATGTCACCAATTTAACCTTTGTCATTAATGACAATCATATTCATCAGGCCCTTCAAAACCCATTTTGACAAGTTGCTCCCAAGTTATAATTTTATTCTAGGAAACCAACCAAAGAAAGGTAGAGACCTTTGGCCACAATTTTTGCTTTCATATTTGTTTCCATATGTTCTCTTGATGGTCCCAACTATAGTTAGCCAGAAGCAAGTAGGCATATTTTATGTTGAATGTTCCTTTGCTTGTGTGTCCCCAACGGATAATGTCTTCTCCTTCCTGAAGGATTATTTTCCTAGCCCGAAGCTCCACCCAAAATGAGTCCCACTATTCATTAGATAGGATTGGAGGCCAAAGAGACCGCTCACCCCATTCTATCCAGTGCACATTATTAGATTCTCTATTCCACAAATGAGAGACCAAAAACATGCGAGAGGAGAGAGTGGCCTGATGAAGAAGTTAGATATTGTTCAATGAACCAATATTTTCTCTCTACTGCCAAGCGTCATCCCAGAAGAAGGTTGTTTTGTTGTTGTGTATTTCCCAAAAAGCATGTTCCTGGATCAGGCCCCTGTTCCTCCATGAGACATTCCATATCATTGATCTAGTGTTGCTTTCTTGTGGGTGAATCAAATCTTGGTGGGTTATTTTATCGATGTATTTTCTTTTCCATATCTTGGCCAATAGTGCATCAGGTGTGGTGATCCAGTGCCACCACAACTTGATCGACATAGCCTTATTATCAATCTCAAGGTCCTTCAAGCCTAAACCTCCCAATAACTTGGGTTTACACAAGTTGTCCCATGAGAATAGGGCCCATTTTATTTTGTTGCTCTTTGATCCTCCCTAAAGGAATGTGCTTTGTAGTGACCTGATGGGATTCAAAAAATTCTTTGGAGCGACAAATATAGAGAAGAGATAGGAACTCATGCTTCTTAGGACTGAGTTAAGGAGGACAAGTCGACTTGCAATGTTAAGAGAACAAAAAGACCATTTTGAAAGTCATTGTTCCATTCTAGCAATGATATTTCCCAAGCTATGTTGCTAATGGCTAAAGATATTAGAGGACATCCCAAGTAGGAGGATGGAAGAGATCCCCTATGGAATGGAAGAAGTTTGGAAATGTGAAGCTGCAAGCTGATTGGCATGTTAAAGAAGAATATTTCCAACTTTTCACTGTTAATGGAAAGGCCAGACGCCTCCAAGAAGGTGGAGAGAAGATAGTTGATGAGTCATGCTTCCCTCATGGTAGCAACTTCTAGAATCATGGTGTCATCAACGAATTGGAGGTGAGAAGCTATATTCTCATCATTGGCAGGACATAGACCAATGAGAAGGTTGTTTTCAATCACATTCTTTAGAGTTCTATTAAGAACCTCCATCATAAGGATGAACAAAAATGGAGGAAGGGGGTCCCCTTGGATAATGCCATGAGAGTAAGAGAAGGCTAGGGAGGGGGAACCATTTACAAAGATTGAAAAGAAGGCAGACAAAGACAGTGTCATGATCCATTGCACCCATTGGGTAGAGAAACCAAAGGCGAGGAGAGTTATTTTCATGTAGCTCCAAGATATTTTGTCGAAGGCTTTGGAGAGGTCAATTTTAATGAGCATGCAATATTTTTTGGATACCTTGAGAGTGTGGAGGGTTTCATGAGTAGTTAAGATGGCATCGAGGATTTGACACCCTTCCACATAGCCTAATTTCTCTTCTGAGACCAAGTGTGGTAAGACTGGCCTCAATCTATTTGCAATCACTTTAGTAAGGATTTTGTAAATCACATTACATAAAGAGATGGATCTGAATTTAACCGGATGCATGTGATTTTTATCTTTAGAGATAAGACCGATGAAAGTGGCACTAAGAGCTGAGAGAAAATCCAATTGAGTTATTAATTCTTCAACCGCTTCCCATACATCATTCTTCACAATATCCCAACAATGGTGATAAAATTCTATGGTAAACCCATCCAGTCCTGAGGATTTTCCTGGGGGAATATATTTAAGTGCTGCAAAGACATCCTCTATAGATATAGGGTATAGAAGGATTTCATTTTGTTCAGCAAATACCAAGGATGGAATATTATGTATGATGGAATCCATGGCCTACTCCATGTTCATGTTTTCCTCTGTGAGGAGATTGTAGTAAAAATCAACCAGTTCTTCAGCAATATTGTCTTTCTTTGTTAATTTCCGCCCCTACCTTGAATAGAGAAGAGAAATCCAGTTATGTGCTATGCTTTGGATCATGGAATCATGGAAAAAATTTGAATTTTTCTCTTTTTCTTTCAACCATTTAAACCGAGACTTTTGTCTCAACATAATTTCTTCCTGATCCAACCTTTGATTAATAGCATCCCGAAGTTGTTTCTCTTTGAAGCAGATCCTCTAAGTATCCATTTGCTATTGTTGAACCATAAAAATCTCATCTGCGAGCTTCTTGTTGGTTTCAAACATGTTTCCAAAGACTTCTTTGTTCCATGTTTTCAGGTTCCCTTGTATCCACTTAAGTTTTTGTTGAAGTTTGTCATTTTAGATCCCTATAGAGTTGGAGCATCTTGCCACCAATGAGAGAGACTTTCTTGGAAATAAGGGTGATACAACCAAAAAATTTCAAATATGAAAGGACAATTGTGAGGGATATTTTGTTCATCCAACTTGAGACTTATTGGCCTACAGTTCGAGTCCGCACCGGGGAGGATGAAAGAATCTAAAATGGATCCAGGTCTGAGCAAGTTGGTGGAGAGGAGAAACATCTCTAGTCAAGAGGCCACCTTGTGAACTCCCCTCTTTTGTTATTCCATGTGTGTAATCCATTTTTAGGTTTGATGTCCACTAGGTCCAAAGAGGCTGTAAGGGAACCAAAAGCTCTATTGGTTGCATCCAAATGACTGATGCCCCCTTTTTTCTCCAGAGGGGAGACGATCATATTAAATTCTCCCCCTAATATCCAAGCAGACTAATGGGCCATATCCTTGATATGAGAAAGGGAAGTTAAGAACATGTCTTTGGAAGCGGGAGTGGAAGGACTGCATACATTGGTGAGAGTACCAATACACTAGATTCTAGCAAGGTAAATGATGAAGAGAACAATAATGAAGTAGAGAATAAGTTTGAGATCTAGATGAGAGTAGGATCACATAAGATTGCAATACCACCAACCGACCCTGTAGCGTTTGTATCCATAGAAAGAAAAAAATTTCAACAAAAGTTTGAAAAGGTAGATAAAGACTCAAAGGAGCATTTAGTTTCCTGCAACATGATAATAGTGGGTTTTCCTGATAAATCTTAGATCAAAGAGTACATATTTTACTCTTCCCGCCTAGTAATCAAATGTTCCAGGATATAATCTTCATATATAAACAAGGATTAAGAAGGGATTGACCGAATCCAATAGTGAAGGGATTGATGGTTACTTGATGCCAACAAATGCATGCCCAATTCTGCTAATCATTGGTTATTGGTTTTCTTCCATGTTTGGGATCCTTCTTGAGTCCTGTCAAGTTGTGTAGTCAATGTGAGGTCTAAATACCTAGTTGAGTCCCTTGCACAATTTGAGCCTCCATGGGAAGAGATGAGATAGCTTCCACTTCCTGAAGAGCTTTCCGGATAAGAGAAATGTGGGGAGTGGGGATGCTCCTTAGGTCTCCAGTTTTGCAGGTCTCGATGATGTTTTGAATCTCATGGTATGTCATATCTGGATAATTGTGTTCTTCATTGATATATAGAATCTCATCATATTTTTTTGTTCTATTCTCCTGGGGGTCCAACTTCCTCCTTTTTTCCTGATCTAATTCAAGATTTTGTTTTTCTGGGTCCTCTGGGATTGGATTTGGTTGCTTGGCTCCTTCATGTTCCATTTCCACATCCTCAAGCACTGCATATATGTTGGAGGTATCCATTTATTATTTTGAGTTTATATTATCGGCTTTGGGGACACCTTTCAATCTTCTGCTAACAATGGCGAAACCATCTTGAGATGGATGAGATGGTGATTGTGGTTGGTGGGTGGTTGAAACATAACTTGGGCGGTATCTGAATAGGTGTCCATATTCATGACAATGTCTTCATCTTAATGGGATATGCTCATAATCGAGGGTTTGTATCCATTATTCATATTGGAAGTTCAAGCAAATAGCCTTTGGAAGGGGCTTCGAAACATTTATGTTGACACAAATTCTGGAAAATGAGGTATATCATCCCCTTTTGGTTATCTCATAGCTCTTGAAAAATTTCCCTATTGTGTTTTCTATCCCCATTAGGGTTTCTTCCTCCTAGTATTCCTGAGGCTATGAGTAAATTCAGACCCGGACTGGAACTTCTGATAAATCCTCATGATCTAGGATGAATTTTTACTTCCAATGTTGCATAAATGTAATATCCCGAATTTTGGACTAACTATTTCTGATATTATATTGGACCACGCCCCCAACACATGTGATTTATTTGGATTATTGGGCATAAGCCCTAGCATGCATGATTTATTCTTTTATAGATTGGCATATTGGGCATGGACCCTGACTGATTTAATTGTGTGATTATATATTGGGAAGGGAAGCCCTAATGACTTGATTTATGTTTTATCATATGATTTGGGTACAAACCCTAATATAATGAGATGGCCTTTTGTTACTTACTGTGCAGAGCTATGATTTACATGATTGACTTATGTGGTGTGTTGAGCGTGGACTGAGAAACACACAGATAACCTACGTACTAGGCATAAGCCTCGATGTACCTAGAAGAATGATTATGTATTGGGAGTAATCCCCGATGTACATTGAGTGTTGGGCATAAGCCCTGGAGCACTCCAAGATTGATAAATGAATATCGGATCCGAGGCCACTTAAATATTCTATATGTGCCTCACAACCACATTCTAGCACTAGTGTTGAGCAGCAGGCTCTGGAATTGCACTAGTGTAACTCCCATGTGAGAGTGTTGAGTTAAAAGCTCTTAAGAGCACTCGGGGTTACTAGATCTCAAGTGTTGAGTCGGAAAGACTCTGAATAACACTTCTATTTTCATCACATTTATTTAAATTGGTTAAATGAATAATTTTCTATCTATCATCACGTATTGTGGGAACTACCATGTTAAAAAAGGGAATCCAACATGCAAGAGAGAGACCTAGAGGTGCCTATCCAAGCCTACCAAAAGACCATCCAAAGAGTTGGACCTTGTCCTTAATTAAAAAGAGAAGTATCACGAGAGATGCTTAAATAATTAAAAGGAAATTACCATGATTTAAGTATAAGAATGACTAAAGAATAGTCTTATACCATGACATGCCTAAAGGTCTCAAAGTTTAGTATTATTATTAAAGGTATTAATAATAGTATTATTATTATTTAGTTATAATATATATATATATATATATATATATATATTGCATAGAGTTTACGCATAGGATGACTACCACCTTATCCTACTAGTAATATGTATTATTAATATTAAGTATGAAATGTAATTATTATTATTATGAAAAGATTAATTTAAAAACACTTCTAGTTAAAACAAATGAAAAGTCCTAGTTCAACAAGGACTAGATATTTAGTAAAAATATATTTTAAGAATAATTATTTAATTTAAAGAAACTAAATAATTATTCAAACAGATATAATTCAATACTCCCCTACATAAAGAGGGCAGATCCCAAGAGTGGGGGATCATCATCTTTTTCATTATCATTCTCTTATGGTAATTAGAGAGAATTTTCTGCTCCAAGAACTGAAGCAGTCCCACGTAAATTTCCAGATCTGAACCAGGAGTGAACCTAGGGCCACTATCTCTTGTTGCATGTTGGAACCAGCTCGGGGGGATCCAGTTAGAACTAGGAATGGTCTAAGGGTCATGGTTGGGAGGAATATGGTAGTCCCAAAGTTATCCGTTAAAAGATCACTCTACAGGTCAGCCAAGTCTAAAAGCTTTCTGCATTAATTATTTGACTGAGTGTGCAGGTCTTGTAGAGGAGGATCAAGCCTCAAGATCACCAGGTATGAACTACAATCCTCCATTTCAATTTATAATAGGAGTTAGGAATATTGTATTTGGATTTATGTTTCAGTACTGCATTTCTCAATTATCTACAATGTTATTTCTTTCATAAGATGAAGGCCACAGAGCATGGACTCTTGGGTCTCCCATTATAGGATCTAGGGTTCCCTTAGAACCAACTTACACTTATGTTTAAACCAATATTTCAAACTAAACCAATTAGAGGTCTAGCAGGGCTAGCCTAGCTAGCCTGTGCTAGACACGGAGGCAGCCAATAACCCTAGTGAACCTAAATTGATACCTGAGCTGATACCTGCATTTCTGAAGGGATGATATATTTTAGATGGCAATTTTTATTTCTGAACAGTCTCACAGTATTTCAATTTTCTTTTTAAAACTAAAATTTGGGTTAGTTCTTCTGTTTATAGCGTTAACCTTTCTGGTTAGAATTCATGGTTCTATCCTTAAAACTTAATTATTGTTGAACTGAAACCACAGTACTCTTTATCCTACCTTTCTTTTAAACGTAGAAATATTTCGCAAACAAGGGTAAAGGCATATCGTTTTTAAATAACATCACATTAATGTATTGTTTTTCCCGGATCATATCATTTACAACCTACAATATCAAGCATTTACTTACGTATCTATCTGTATATTACCTTTAGAAATATCCCCTATCTATCACAACGATAACACAATGAGTATACAAACATTAATATTTCATTAACGATAGATTCCAACAAAATAAATAGCGCATCAAATGTTTTTACATTTCTTCCAAAACCCTGACGGGCATCTTTCCCATTTCATGGACCAAATCTAGATCAAACAAAATCAATACTCCAACCGTTAAATACGTCCCTTTAGCAAATCAAGACGTAGGTCACGAGTTCGATACCCACTATTGATTTCATAAGACCATGCTATTGTTGAAATCACCCGAACCATAGTTTTGAGACACAAGTTTATTTTTCCCCACATAAACGAGTAAACCAGTAGCTAGGGATGCATTAACATTTTGTTTAAATAAACGCAGAAGACTGTGTAAAGTCTAAACCCTATCTTCTACCCAATAAACGATAGACAAGTCCCATACATTAAACTGACAGACACAGGTCATGCCATCCTTTCCCTGAACAACCTAAATCACCCAGGCTATTGAAACCATATAGATTTTTGATAGATACCTCATCAGCATAAACGAACTTAGATATTGCAGAGCTACACTCTTAAGCTCCTCTTTTAAGAAATACCAAAACATTGCCATTCAAGCTAGAACGATAATAACAAACGCAGAGAGCAAACAAACATTAACCACACATATTCCATAAGAAAAACGTAGAGGCCAAAACCATTTAAATATCATCCTTCTATGTTCAAAAGAAAACGTAGACAAGTGTATTCTTTTTCAGAACCCCAAGATTTATACATATGGGTACATATCCCCTTTTTAAAAAATGCTTAGAGCTTCACTGAGTTAAATGGCCCAACCATTACTTCAAAACCGAAACCCTCCAAAGCTATCCACATATTTTTACAATTTAACCGGTCTAGCCAAATGGCGACCCCTCCAAGACTTCAACAAAGTTACCGTGAGCCCAAAGGGATTCACGAAGTCCCACTAAGCAAACACAAACATTACACCCTCCATGGATGCGAGAGGAAGGGCAAGGGTTGGTAACACCTAAACTTACCAAGCTTAGAGCAAAAAAAACGTAGAAGGAAAGAATAGCAATGTGGTGGATGAAATTACCTGAGCACCGATGCCTTTGGCTTCAACTCTCCATCCAAACAACCATCGAGTGTGCTGACCATGAGCGTAGTTCAGGTCAGGGCACAAACCCTCTCCAGACACGTTAAGGAACTGAGTAACACCAAAACGATACGAAGGATAACGAAAGCTAGTGAAAAACCCCAGGTTGAAACCCTCTATCGCCCAACTGGCCACCACTACCACATGGTTGTCACATGTAGTATTTATTATCATACCAAACCCCATTTATGAGTTCAACATTTCATACAAGCGCTATAGTGGAAGTTCGTATAGGTAGCAACGACATGCTGGTATCAAAGTAATTATTCCAAGGTTTAACCCTTTGCCTTTACACTTTAGTCTTGTGACATGCTAGAACATGGTGATAGGATTAGTAAGGTAGAAACCCCTCATAGTGGCACCTGCACACAAATATGAAATGAAACATTAGAAATTTGTTAAGTAAGACAGGAATCCCAAAGCTTACCCTTACCTCTCGGCAGCTCTGTCGGCGGTATGCTTCTTTTCGAAACGCCAGGTTTCCATCATGGACCTCAAACTTCCATCAACAAAGGTCCATCTTGCCTGAAGATACCAATTAGACATTTTAAGTAAAAAGGAGGATTTTGAATATTACTCAAGCATTTGTAAACATGCGATAGGGTTACATTATCTACCCTACACATCGCTTCCGCAGAAACACAAGAAATATAACTAGTAAGACTATCTTGCTTAGAAACCTCAAACTCTTAGTGTCGCAAACAAAGTACCGATGCATTTTCCCAGTACTGAAGTTAATTTATCATACATCATCTTTAATTAGATTTCATTTGCAGTAATGGAGAAATTTTAAATTTTTCTATGTTTTTAGGGACATTACAATAAATAAACCTGCATTGTTGAAGAAATACAACTCTTGCTCTATTATTCTTTCTATGTCCTCCTGGTTAAATAAAATGGTTGTGAAGAAGCCTTGTGAACCAAGCTTTAGGTCTACTTTTCCCTTGGTTTTCCATTTGTGAGCGATCCATCCATGGAGCACTCTTTCATTGTCCAGAACCCCATAAATTTTCATATTAAGGCATGATCTCTCATCTATTTCCTGTATTCACCAACCTTGGTCAAAGTCACCTCCAAGCTCGGGATATTGTCTATCTTTGGAATGCAACCAACATGATTTCTCCTTAGAAATTTTGGTGCCGGAGCATAGACAGTGTTTTCCTTGGTTTGAAGAACGGGTGGTTGAGGGCCCTTTTCTTCCATGTGCTTTGTAGAGGATGATACCGGAGCCCATTCTAATTAAGAGAATTCATTACAATAGGAGGGAGCCCCGCTCCCTCTAGTCTGTCAAGCCATGGGGCCGAGAGCAGAGTAAGGGTTTCGTAGAGTGCATAGCGACTAGGGTTTTTTCCCAGGGTAAGTATCTCTATCAATGAAAAGGGTATTCCCAACACCCTCATTATCCATTCGGGATAATTTATTTATTTTTAAAATTTTAAAAATGCATTGTTTTGTATTTATGAAATGTCTAATTAATTATTTTTCTTTAAGTTTTTTTTTTCGGGAATCTAATTCGTATTGTAAATGAATCTCAAGTAATAGGACTCATGACAAGCTAAAAGAATCTTGTCGAGGATCACTTCTTTTAGGAGGAAGTAGAGGTGCATAATACACTTCCTACACTAATGCATGAGAGAAGAATGTGAAGAAACTTGAAACATAACCATTAAATAAATAAAAAACATTAGATGACATGATTTCATGAGGAAAACGCTTTCTTTATGTAATTTGGTTCACATTATGTCATGGAGTATTAAGCACTTCAATGATCGACCGGGTGTGATTAAAAATGAGGCAAGACACTTAAAGATTGTGTTGTTGGACAAAGTAGGTGTTGTGTACAAGCTATGATGTGAGCTTGAGACAATGTAGGAAAGCTATTATTGCAAAGGCTCAATAGTGGAATGCACACATAAAGTCGTCAATGAAGAGGTACTTGGTTGAAAAGTACTTGGTGTATCTAACTATATTTTGAGTATGAGTGATGCACATAAATACGAAGTGAGTACATTGCTATATTATTTTGAAAAATTATGCATTTATCACTATATTATTTTACGTGTATACAAGCCACTTGTTAACTTTTCATGAAATTTACAAGAACAAACCTTTCATTAGATTCAATTTTGACATATTAAATGATATTATATATTTTTTTTAGAAAAATATAATTGGAAAGAAAACACAATTCCTTGCAATTTGTTTTTTTGTTGCACGTCAACCTTCACAAGGCATATATAAGCTTTGAGGGTTTCGATTTAATAAATGAGTAAAAAAATGAATTTTCACTGTCATTTTTGGCGAAAAAGTGTTACCCATCTTCATGGATTCACCCTATGGCATTACTTTTCAATTTCACTATGTAAGAATTTAGAAAACCCAACATTTTGGGTGGACCCTCCACCCACATCATGGGAAAGAAGAAGTTGTGATATGTTGAAAAGACTAGAGATGCTAAGCTTATATAGATGGGAAAATATAGTCGGTAGGGTTAGATAAACATTGAAAGGGTATATGACTTCTCCCAAGTCAACTTTAAAGACGGTAATATTGATTAATCTTGACTTGGCCATAGAGTAGTTAAGATGACATTGCTATAGTAGATGATGTGTAAAAATTTGTTTGTATAGACCTAGGTGGCCATTGACTAATCGAGTCCTCAAGTGAACAATGGAGACATGATTTGGTATTGTTTCTTTCATCTTTTTTTTAAACTAAGGGAATTAGAAACTAGGAAGGGGCTGGAACTAGCGTGACACGGGGTCCAGGGATCCAATCTCTTCCACTACCACTATACCCCTAGATGCACCCACACAACCCGCAAGCATGGGGAACGGGTAAGCCGGGGTGATTTGAACTCGTGACCTCCATTTACAACATTTCATTCATATCAAGCGAATTGTCGGTTGAGCTACACCCCTGCGGGTAGTATTTTTTCTTTCATTTAATTACAACTATTATGTTTAAATTTTGCACACGTGTGAAATAGTGAAGGGAACATATTCACCTTTATTCCTTACATTTCTCTTTTTTTAATGCAAACAAAAACTCCTTATAGTATAACACAATTCCTTTTTCACATACCCTTTTAAAAAATGTCCATAACTTAGTAAAATATGCACACCATTTGTGCATCTTAAACATCTCTAAAATATCATAAATGCTATGTATTTTTTAACACTTCAGCTAATGGATTGCACTTATTTACTCATTAAGCGATTATGCATGTCTCCTTGATCTCTCCCTTAGTTTTTCATGCCATGTGGTGTGGTTTGTTATTATACATTATATATGTAAATAATATTTTGAAAAAATTAACTTCAATTAATTTTTTAATGTCTATTAAGAAGAATTGATATATACTTTAAGTTAACTAACTTGTGAACAATAATGTATTTGTAGCACGATGCTAGCTCTACAAATTGTGAACCCCGTGTTTCCTTTCCATAGACCTGGGGTTTCTATGTAAGGCTATGCCCATGTACTTCACCTACAGTCCAATATCCCTTCAATGATGGTGATAAGAGGGGAAATTCCCCCCTCCTTCATCCAGGTAACTACATGCAAACCTCTACAACCCAAATCCATTGGTGGAACAGGACATCAGAATGTATAAATTTTGATTCATCTATCCTCAACTAGAACATGAGGCACAAGGAATAAACATCCCATTATGGAAACAACCCACACGACAACTCAGGACATAACTCCACCATTGGTTAATAGGAAATATGGGAAATGCATCATGAAAACCTCAATAGTGCCCAGGTATGAAATAACTTCGCTCCACCACAAAGAGAACACACAATTTCTGCAAGATCATGATCTCATAGGAAAATTTCTAGGCATCTGGCCTTCTGAAAAAAACACTCATTTGGTGGATTAACTCCCAGTGGAAGCCAAAAGGTCACTTCAATCTCTATTTGGAATCAAAAGGATTCTTGATTGTTATCTTTCACCACATATAGGATAAGGATAATTTATTTGACAATGGGCCATACTTATTCAATTTGATAGGATTGCATCTCTATGACTAGATTGAAAAGTTCATCCCATAAAAAGAAGACTTCACCTACTCCCATGTATGGGAGATTAAATTCCATGAACATGGACACTTATTCGGAGACTACCCCTTAAATGTCCCAGTTGAGAAGGCCAAAATCTCAGAAGCTCCTAATGCAGAGGGATTTACCAAAGTAACACACAAGCAATTCCAATCCAGATGCACAATTCAAAATGAATCAAACAAATGGATCAGAACAAGCAATAGCTTTGAGGTATTGGACAAAGAAACTTCCTAGGAATCTAAAGCTTCGGAGAATCCACAACAAAGACTTGGGGAAACAACTCCAACTCCCAATGTCTCTATAATTGGGGAACCAAAAAGAAGAAAGATAGACCCTTAGGCACAGGACACTACCTATATCGAGAACATGGATATCTTAACATCAAAAACATGGGTGATTGCAAAAAGTTGAGGGATCTTTTAGATGCAATGGTAGATTCAAGAAACTCATTCAATTTCTATAAAAGATAATTGATCCCAAGCAATATCAACCTTGCCAAACCTAGTCCCAATCCTGCCACAATGAAGGCCAAGTAAGGTAGGTAAACAAAACGCGTACACGTTATGTAGTCCTAAAATGCGTATGCGTTATGTAGTACTAAGCACATTCTCATTTTGTAAAACATGTTTTATGCCCCAAAATGGGCCATGCCCATCACTTCCTCCACAAAAATTACAAAGCAGCGACTTCGGGTGACAGAACGGGTATTTGTGAACACATTTTGAGTGACTAGAGCTTGGATATTCCACCTTCAACATCAATCTCCTCAATATCAGGTATTTACATCAAATTGCATCCTTCTAATTTATTTATTTTGAGTAATTTGTATGCCCTAAAATGAATTGAAACCATAATTTTTTTAATTTCTATGCCCTAAGAAATTTAAACCATTACTTCAGTCATTTTCATGCCCAAAGGAACTTAAAACCCCAATTTACTCATAAAAATCAAATCAATCTCACTAGATGCATATATATTCATGAGCATCCTTATGAATCCAAACCAATATTCACAAACATGCAAAGTTGCTCATGTATATAGCAAGGTTTCTTACAACTAAAAAAATTCAAGTACAATTCATATATTCCCCAGAATACATAAACAAAGACGCTAAATAGCCTGTAGAGTCCAAAAAACTTCATGCCACAACAAATAATAACATATCAAAATCCTTTCCAATAATATTGGGATTTTATTCATCCATAACACTGTTTACCCCTCCTTTGAAACCATAATTTTTTTAATTTCTATGCCCTAAGAAATTTAAACCATTACTTCAGTCATTTCCATGCCCAAAGGAAATTAAAACCCCAATTTACTCATAAAAATCAAATCAATTTCACTAGATGCATATATATTCATGAGCATCCTTATGAATCCAAACCAATATTCACAAACATGCAAAGTTGCTCATGTATATAGCAAGGTTTCTTACGACTAAAAAAAATTCAAGTACAATTCATATCTTCCCCAAAATACATAAACAAAGACGCTAAATAGCCTATAGAGTCCAAAAAATTTCATGCCACAACGAATAATAACATATCAAAATCCTTTCCAATATTGAGATTTTATTCATCCATATCACTATTTACCCCTCCTTTAGGATCTAGCCCTTGCCTCTACTTGGAATATCAAAGTTTTCCCTCCAAGGACATCAGTCAACACCTTATAGTTTTGATGAAACTTCCTAATCCAAGTGTTAAAATAGGGTAGAGAAGCTTCCCATGCTTTATAAATGTTTTCACTTGAGTGAAGGGTGCATTTTGCTTAAAGTCAGGATAGAGGAGTTTAACAATAGGCTCTACCAACATCAAGATACATATGGAGGTTGATGTGTTTGATTACATGCCAATCCCATACTATCATACATGATAGAATCCATTGGAAACCTTGCAATCCTAAAAGCTTGAAAACGATTAATTCTATTGAATTCTAGATCCCAAACCAGTATACACAAATATGCAAAGTTTCTCATGTGTATATAGAAAGGGTGCATACAACTAAAATAACATCGAGTGGAATCCATAGATGCCCCAAATTATATATAAACAAATATGCTAAATGGCATATAAAGTAAAAAAAACTTCATAGTACAACAAATAATTACATATATCAAAATCCTTACCTATATTAGGAATTTATTCATCAATAGCACCATGTGACCCCTCCTCTAGGCTCTAGCCCTTGCCTCTACCTGGAATCTTAGAGTTGGTCCTCCAAGGGAATTAGTCAACACCCTATATTTTTTATGAAACTTCATAATCCAAGCCTAAAAATAAGGTAGAGAAGCTTCCCAATCAACATATACACATAGGACATTTAATGTATGTATCTGGCAATTGAAATTAATACTCATATATGACATAAATTTAAGATGGAAAAATGTTAAATGTTTATTCTTTAGTGTAAAATTTGTTCAATTTTAAATTTTAAACTATAAATAGTTCATGTTGTTATTTGTTGTACACTAGTTTTACATTTTTCATTACTTAGAGATGTCATTATACCACGTGTATTTTTCTAATTATATATTTTTTGTATTTATGATTGCAGTGGCTATTATGGATCAAAATGGAGATATATTGAGAGAGATTGGTGTGGCTTGGAGGGGTGGATATGAACTCCATCGCTCCCTAGTAGCATCATTAGATTTTATTGTAGACACTATTAGTGGCTCCAACGTTGTGTTGTACAACATAGAATCGTATAGAGAAAGAAAATGACAAGAATATGTCGATGGCTTGAGTTACAATGATGTGAAGAAGTTAAAAATCACCAAAGAGAAGATATATTCACTTTTTAGAGTGCCTAGGACAAATTTCATTCTAGAGACTAGTAGAGCACATATTTCAATTGAGTGGTGCATTTCTCAACCAATCAGAGATCACTATATGGATAGATGGTATATGGTTTTTAACATCCCCCCAGAAAACAATAGGGAAGTATCGCTATACTTCCTCCAAAAACTTTATGCCGAGTTTGTGATGGGAAAACATGTCAACTATTTCAATATGTTGGAGTTCCAGGGCGTTGGTATGGGGATGCCCCACAAACATCCCAATGCTAGGCATAGAGATGCCAATCGACCGATACCTCCACCCCATATCCAGATACCGAGGCCATATGTTCCTCCTACACATACTATTATTCCCCAAAAACATGAGGCGTTTTTTACGCTAGCTCAGGTGATTGTACACCACGACACAACTATTGACCAGGAAGGGCCCTCTTCTTTTGGTGGGATACAACCATCAGCTTCCGGTGGCAGAGGACCATCTACTAGTGGGGATAGACCAACATCCCATGAGCCCCAGATTGAGCCACACGTGTGCACAACGTGTGGTCATGCCTGCTATGGTCATGGACCAACACATGGTACCTCTACAATGAATTTTGGACAGGTTTTGTTAAAACATTATTGTCGTTCAAATTATTTTTTTCCATATTGTACACATTAAAAGATTGTTAATATATACAATTTTTAATCTTGCAGGAGCTTGATGCCTCTACAAGGTGTGGTAGTGTACCTAGTGTTGTCGTATCTGAGGTGGCAACAACCAACACTAAGGTCATATTTTAAACATGGCATTTTGTTAATACATGCCATTTCGTTAATACATGTTACTTCATTAATTTGTTAGATGGTCTAGTATTTACAATTTTCAAGTTGCAGGCACTGCATTCTCAACAGGATGTGGGAGAATTCCCCATGGTTGGATTCTATGATTTTTTTAGGAATGTAAGTACATGGTTAATGACTTAATCTTGTTCAAATTATTTTTTCTTAGTGTACTACTTTATAGATTGCTAATATTTATAAATTTTAAACGTGTAGGTGTCATCAAGCTCTTAAGAGGGGCAAGAATTTTCCAGTAGTGATCCTTGCCATGGGGGAGATATTTACCAAGCAAAGGTAAGCATTACAACATGTTAGTTTTTCAATACATATTATTTCATCTATACATGTCCATGTCTAACTATGACAACACTCTGTGACTGCAGGAATCAACACAAATCAATCCACACTAGTTTGGTTTGGCTCTCCCCATAGTCCAAATGTAGATAAGAGTTTTGTCTACAACAGACAACCCTCTTCCATAAAAAGAGCGGGTGTCCATGATCATGCACTTATTGATTCGACAGTAATGTACATCCCCTTCGATGACAGTTGTTGGTTAGATTTCAATTCACTCCACAACTTGTTTTTCTTAATGTTTTTTTTTTCACATGTTTACAACATCAGGATGGAGAGTCTTCCATGCCATACATTAGCGAGGTTGTTGATGTTTCCATTAATTTTGCATGTACAATGGGAATAAGTCACACAGAGGTGTCTACTTGAATATTTGTACATGTACAGTTCATTCGTATTGTGTATGCACATGCATGATGTCTAAATATTTTAGCATATGGTAAATGTAGCCTCAGTCTAGTCCAATAGTGCATGTGACCGAGGTTCATGTTCAACCTACAGATCCGATCGCTACAAAACAAACCCAGTCTCCTGTCCCGGAGCATATTTTTTTGGTGAGATGTTCATCAATTACAAAATTGGTTAGTACTTTATCATGCATGCATGTTGATAATTGTTGAGCTAATTGTCATAAGATATTTTATTCTTAGAGCACCATTGCAGAGAGGATTTCAGCAAGGAGGAGAACACCACAAGAATCTATACCTCAGATGGATTTAGTGAGTGTTTGCTATAATTAATTGAGCCGTATTTTAAATTTTTTAATTTTGTTAGTGCTTCAATATTAGTTCAGTTACCTGATCAAGAAATATGATCTTTGGCTTGCAGATGCCAGAGATGCACAACGGTCGTGGACAAAGGAAATATGCATCATAGTTAGGAAAAAACAAGAGGAAGTTAGAGTTTTGATGTGTAGTCTAGGACATATGTACTTTTGTTTACAAATGAAGTTAGAGTTTTTATGTGTATTTGTGGACATATGTACTTTTGTTACATGTACATCATTGACCTTTTTTATACATGTACATTGGCATGCCATCTAAGGGCCATCTATTTTTGTATTATAACTTCCATGATATATTATATATTTTGGATTGTCTCTTGGCATATTCATAGTTCAGTTTTATGTGTGATCATACATGTGTGGTCAATAATGTTTCTATGCGTAATGTTCCCAAATTTTTATAGCTTGGACGATTGCATGGAGACATTAGTCATAACATTGAGAAAAATGAACATTTACAACATGTTCTTGACCATAATCAAATTATATGAAATTGCATGTGAAATCATGTGAGTTATGCACCTAATCCACATAATATACTAACACACCTAACCTATAAAATAAGAAACTAATACAACTAAGTGATTGCGCCGAGAGGTTCTCTACAACCCCGTATGGGGGAGATCTTGTAACGGATGTCACATGTAACGTTTGTCGAACATAATAAAATGTAAAAAGTAATAGTATGAGGTAGATCTTGTAATGGATGTAACATGTAACATTTGTCGAACATAATAAAATGTAAAAAGTAATAGTATGAGGGAGATCTTGTAACGGATGTTACATGTAACGTTTGTTGAACATAATAAAATGTAAAATGTAATAGTATGAGGAAGATCTTGTAACGGATGTAACATGTAATGTTTGTCGAACATAATAAAATGTAAAAAGTAATAGTATGAGTAAGATCTTGTAATGGATGTAAGATGTAACGTTTTTTAAAGTAATAAAATGTAATAAGATATATTATGTCGACCATTAATTTCGAAACAAAGTGTATTTTCGTTTCGAAATCAATGGTTATATAATGGAAATCAAAACAACATAAAAAATAAAAACAAAAATTAATTTGGTCTATGATCTGCGGCAGGGAAGCAATGAAGATATAATCTAATCTCCAGGTAATTTAATTTTTTAAAATTTAGCTCTCCACTCTCCCCAGGGTTATATACAATTACGTAGTCCTCCCTCCCTCCAACCATCCCTCCCTCCTCCACGCAACCATCCCTCCCTCCTCCTGTGCAGTCCTCCCTCCCTCCAGCTATCCCTCCCTCCACGCAGCCATCCCTCCCTCCTGCGCAGTCCTCCCTCCACGCAGCCATCCCTCCCTCCTGCGCAGTCCTCCCTCCCTCCAGCCATCCCCCCCTCCTCCACGCATCCGTCCACTCCCTCTACATAGTCCTCCCTCCCTCCAGCCATCCCCCCTCCTCCCCTCCTCCACGCAGTCCTCCCTCCCTTCTGTCTACTTCCACTCTCTCCACCTCCATCGTAGCCCTCCTCCCTCCCATCCACCTCCACTCTCTCCACCTCCACCGCAGCCCTCCTCCCTCCGGCTCCGGTCGTCCTCCTCCCTCCCGTACGTGCTCTACTATAACAGTGAAAAATATAATTTCAATTTATTGCGATTTCATGAAATCAATGTTACATTATAACTCAGTAACCAAGAACATATTGTCATGAAAGTCACGACACTGTCACATATAATATAATATAAAAGAAGAAACATTATTCAAGAAATCAAAACATGAAAACATCATATCTACATTTGGCATGCAAAAGATTCCATACTTTCCAGCAAGATTATACAGAACTTACTTGCAATGCAGAAAAAACAATGAAAAGGTCAAATATAAACTAGCAATTGAGTTAATGGCAAGCTATCTATTTTGGTTCGTCCTCTAACTCTCCATCTCCAACAGTATGTGAAGCAGGCACAACATAAACATGAACATTAACAAATGAAGTACAATAGAAGGGAAAAAGTAATGTAAAATTGAATTTGAAACATTTTACTGCAAGAAATAATTATTAAATGTTATTTTAAAAGCATGATTTGTGTAGATACAAAGTTCCCCAATATAGTTTGTTTGAGAGTAAACAAATGACCAACGTGAAAGATCCAACAAAACTCTATAAATTTATTGAAGTTATATGTCTGGCGAAAATATAGTTTTAATTTATATTTAAATTTAAATTTAGAATTAATCTTTAATATCAATTCTAAATATTAACATTAAATTTAGAATTAATCTTATGTTAGAAGGTATATATCAAACTTATGTTAGTGCCATATCTTATATACCAAACTCAAGTTAACACCATATACTATATACCAAACTCATGTATACACCAAACTTAAGTGATATTATATGTTAGCATGGTATCATGATAATATGTTGTATAATATTATATGTTGTATATTTGAATTTTTTAAATTTAAATATAAATTTAATTTAATATTAACATTTTATTTAAATTTGTATTTAAAAAATTTAGAATTAATCTTTAATATTATTTCTAAATATTAACATTATATTAATCTTTAATATTAACATTTAATTTATATTTATATTTAAATTAAAATATATATTAATATTTACATATAAGTATATATGTTTTTTACTACATATAATCAGAACTACATGTGGTATAGTGGTAAGGGTGTTGGGATAATGGGTGTGAGGTCCAAGGTTCAATCTTCTCAAATCACCTACTTTTAAAAAATATATATAGAATTTCGTAAATATGTTGAATTTCATGTAAAGTGAGTATCGAGAGAGAGGAGGCGCATTGATTTCAGTGAGTAAAGTGTAGATGTTATTATGTGGATGCATTGATTTCAGTGTATGGACGCATAGATTTCAGTGTATGGACACATTGATTTCAGTGTATGGACGCATAGATTTTTTTCGACGCATTGATTTCAGTGTATGGACGCATAGATTTCAGTGATATAGAGTCTAAACTAGAAATGGAAGATTTGCATGCAGAAGATGATATGAGACAAACTGGCGAAGAACCAAAAAAACAAAATGCTGAATGTCGTAAAACATATCAAGGAAGAAAATCTTACGAAATGAAAACAAAAGAACGAGAAGAAGACTTGAAACGAAAAGAAGAAGAACAAAAAGAATTTCGAAAAAGGAAGTTGGACGAAATGACAGCAGAAGAACACGAAGAATGAAGAAGATGAAACGCATATCGACAAAAGGAATATCGAAAAAGTAAGTTAGACGAATTGACAGCAGAAGAACGAGAGGAACAAAGAAAACAAAACGTTGATCGACAAAGAGCGTATCGAGAGAGAAAGTTGAAGCAGTTGGAAGAATAAAGAAATTAGTTTGCAGAACAACAAATAAATCAAAATGTACGAAATGACAAAATGATGGCAGTAGAAGGAGAAGAACGAACAAAACAAAATGCATATCAACAAAAGAAAATGGAAAAAAACGTTAGGGGAATTGACATTAGAAGAACGAGAAGAACAGAGAAAACGAAACGTTGATCGACAAAGAGCGTTTCGAGAGAGAAAGTTGAAGCAATTTACTCAATCCTTAATACTTATTACTTACATTATGATAATCCTCGTAAATGCATCTTTGTTTTCAACTTAACATATTCCTTACAATGATGATCAAAATCCAGTTTTGTGTCACCGCCCACGACTGAAACCATCCTAGATCCAAATCCTAGGCTCTATCAAGCACCGAGAGGGATCAAATCTCCCGAGGTGCAAAACTCTTCTTAGGTATTGCACTCAAGGAGATTTTCGAGGAGAGGTTTGCACCTCGGGAGATTTGATCCCTCTCGGTGCTTGATAGAGCCTAGGATTTGGATCTAGGCTGGTGTACATAAAATCCTAACCCACATAAAAACTTAACAAGTTGGACAAACACACATAAGCTATGCATCTATACATTCAAACACATGTGATGCACTCATGCAACCCATATAAGAAGGTTAAATTTTATTGTGATGACACTCATATAACATCTATACATTCAAACACATGTGATGCACTCATGCAACCCATATAAGAAGGTTAAATTTTATTGTGATGACACTCATATAACAAAATGAACATGGGCATGCACATAAGTTCAATGTGACACTATCCTATTAGCATGACCCTTGAACCCTACACCAACAAGCCCTTTATCATAATCCCCACTCACAACTCACCAAATACACCCAAATTCTTTTTATCCTAACATGAACATTGGTAACCCTAACCACCTAATGCATCTCATGTTTCACCTCAGTAACATAAGAACCCAAAGTACTCAAGTGACACGCAAAAGGAACAAACCAATCTAAATCATGCACATGAATACCTAACCTACATAAGAATCTATTGGACATATTAAAGGATGCACATAGATGGCACACCTATGAAACACATTTATTTATTCCACATAGGTGATACTTATCTTTTACCTTGACCCATGCAACCACTATAACACTAATCCATATAACTCCAACCCCATTTATGGCTAACCCACTACCACCAAAACCCCCAACACATAACCTACTAATGATCCTAAGCCTAACTACCTAAGTCACTTTGCAACATACCTAACACACATAAGAACCTAACACACCTAAGAAAATGACCTCACTAAGTGGAACACATAAGCACCTTACCCACATAAGAACCTAACAAAAATAAAGGATGCACATAGTTGACACACCTAAGTGATGCACCTGTGCGACCCACATAAATGAATAATTGTATACCCCCCAAAAATTTACAAATGAATTGAATACTTGTCTAATTCAAATGAAACAGATTAGAAATATCAACAAGATATTTTTGGCAAGTGGCTCCTGAGAAACCACAAGGAAAATTCAAGGAAAGTGACAAAGCTAGAAAGGATCAGAGAGATATCATCGATGAAACATCACCTCCATTTTTTATTTGGAACTTTGAATTCTTAAAAACAACATTAAGTACTAAAATTGAAAATATAGTGGAACACTAAGGACATATAAATCTATTAAGAGTGCATTGTGGCAGGTTTGAGTGCCACTCTTTGAATGTCTAGTTATACAATCAAAATCAAAATTTTGCAAAGTTGATCCCTTTGTGCAAAAAATGCACAAACCTTTACTGAGTGAAACCCTAGTTTCCAAAATCATCCTATAAAGAAATCTCTAGGCCATGGACCTAGAGGAGAGGGGTATCCATAGCATTAATTTGATTTCCTCATTCAAACGGAGTTAACAGTTCGTCGATCTGAGCCACAGTTATCATTCGATGGCATGTTGAAGCTCACCTCCTAGATGCTTTCAGGGACACTTGTTGAATCCCTACTGGGGGCATAGAATTCCAACCGTGCAACAAAAATGGGTTATGGGAGATACTATAAGTGTGTCTAGGAAGGTTCCATGTGGGAACGCTAGCCACAAGTTCTCGGATGAGGAATTTGCAAAGTTGACCCCTATGTGCAAAAATTGCAAAGTCCCCTATTGAGCAAAATCCTAGTTTCCAAAATAAACCTACAAGATGATCTCTAGGACATGGACCTAGATGAGAGGGGAACCCCTAGCACTATCCCGGTGTCTTGAATCTAACGGAGTCGATGGTTCATCGATCTGAGCCACAGTCATCATTCTATGGCATGCTGAAGCTCACCTCCTAGAGGCTTTCAGGGACACCTGTTGAATCCCTACCGGGGGCATAGAATTCCAACTGTGCAACAAAAATGGGTTCTGGGAGGTCCTACAAATGTGTCTAGGTAGGTTCCATGTGGGAACAGTTGTCACAAGTTCTTGATCGAGGAATTTTCAAATTTGACTCATATGCGCAAGAATTGCAAAGTCCCTTATTGAGCAAAACCCTAGTTTCCAAAAATGACCTAAACGATGATCTATGGGCCATGGACCTAGAGGATAGGAGCACCCCTAGAACTATCCCTATGTCCTAATTCCAACGAAGTTGATGGTTAGTCGATCTGATCCACGATCATCATTCTATGGCACGTTACAACTCACACCCTAAAGGCTTTTAGGGACACATGGTGAATACCTACCGGGGGCATAGAATTCCAACCATGAAACAATATTGGGTTCTGAGAGTTCCTACAAGTGTTTCTAGGAAATTTCCATGTGGAAACTCTAGCCATAAGTTCTTGGTTCAAGATTTTTCAAAGTTGAACCCTATGCACAAGAATTGCAAAGTCCATTATTGAGCAAAACCCTAGTTTCCAAAATCAACCTAAAATATGATCCATGGGCCATGGACCCAGAGGAGAGGGGCACCACTGGCACTATCCCGATGTCCTAAATCCAATAGATTTTATGGTTCATCGATCCGAGCCATAGTCATCATTCTATGGCAAGTTACAACTCACACCCTAAATTCTTTTAGGGACACATGGTGAATCCTTACCAGGGGCATATAATGGTGAATTCTAGATTTTGTCTTTGTTATGTTGAGGTAGCACTACAAAATTTGAATCCAAAATCCGACGAAAAGGATTGTCTCGTCGGATCTCACCTTCAAAATTACGAAATTTGATTAAATTTTTTTTAATTGATAGAAGGATCGATCGGATATCCGACGACAGTTGGATATCCGACAACTGTTGTCTGATATTCGACAACTGTAGTCAGATATCCGACAACTCCGATGAGGCTGAAGTCGTCGGATATCCAACATGTATTTCATAACATTAACTATGCTGAAGTCGTCGGATATCCGACATGTATTTCATAACGTTAACTATGTTGAATTCGTCTGATAACCTACATGTATTTCATACGATAACTATGCTGAAGTCGTCGGATAACCGACGCACATTTATATTTTAAAATCTATAAATTTCGAAAAATTCCGACATGTTTGCTATACAAGTGACGGTTTGGGGAAATTATTTTATTCTTCGACGGACTGTTTTCCGTAAAAGAATACATCATTATTTCTATTGTTTTTGTGATTAAAAATAGCGAAGTGTGGAGCTTGATTTTCTAAGATCGATAATCTTCATTCAAGTTCTTTATGAGAAAAATGTCAAATAGCAATATTCCTGATCTAGATGAACAAAATCAACAATTGCTTGCTAGATTGTGGGATGGACTGAAAAGAAAGGGTGATGGGAAATTTTATTGTCCATGTAGTCAATGTAGGGGCTTTAAGAGGAGAAGAATAAAGATCACACCAGCCAAAAAACATTGTAGGGAACATGGATACGCTGAGGGAGGACATGAATATCGTCCATTTGTAAGTTTTGCATTATATATGTTTTTATATTTATTGCTTTTGTAAATGTATGTATTATTTTAATATTTATTATATTAACGTTTATCTATTGATGGTTTCATGTAATTATAAAGGAAAGACATCCTATGGCATATCATCCGGAGGAAGTGATTTTAGAACAAGTACCGGAGGAACATGGAGCTATGAATAATGGAGAACAAGTTAATGATCATATTGAAGAAGATGATCATATTGGTAACATAGTTGAAGATGATGGTACAAATACTTTGATCCATGATTCATTTAATGTTAGAATGGATGATGATGATCATCATCATTTTGATGATATTCATGATTTTCCTCTTCTTGAGAAGGAATACAAACCCCTTTATGAGGGATCCAACACAAATATTCTCTCTGTTATGTTGTTGATAATGAACTTGAAGGTTATGAATAGTCTTTCAAACATATCAGTCACATGGATGTTAAGGTATGTAATATATTCCATCACATAATATAGATGATCACGCTAAAGGTTATCACCGTTCGTCTAATAATTTTATTATTAATTCATTAGTCAAATTAATACGGATGAAATGTGTTTCATTAATTATTATTTATATATTATATTAACTAGATTTTTATTTTTATTTGTTGTAGTTTGATAGCTGAATTTTTGTCACCACCGTCAAATATTTTACCTCGCACATATCAAGATTTATCTGCCATCATGAAAGAAATTGGAATGCATTATGAAGCAATTCATGCATGCCCCGATGACCATGTTGTATATTATAATCAACATGAATTTGCAATAGAATGTTTGGAATGTCATATCAGTAGATATCCAACAGATCAAGTAACAAAAAAGGTTCCTCACAAGGTTCTTCATTATATTCCCATTATTCCACATTTGCAACGACTATTCAGGTGCTAAAACACAGCGCAATTTATGGATTACCATGAACAGAACAAAAGTCAAGATGACATTATTCGAATGCATGCAGATGGGTCTGCATTTAGAGATGTGGAGAAAAAATGGCATCACTGTAAAGAAGAACCTCGTAATCTTAGGATTTATTTGGCAACAGATGGTGTTAATCCATTTGCAGAGATGATATCCGTTTACTCGGTGTGGCCTATTTTTGTTATCAACAATAACATTCCTCCATGGTTGTCAATAAAGAGGGAGCACATAATGTTGTGGATGATTGTTCCAGGTATATTGCGTCTACAATTCTTTTTTAATGTAGTGGCATCTCATTTGTCGTATTTTGTTACATAATGTCGTATATATATTTTTTATTTTTCTCTTGTGTATGGTTTATATATATAAATGGTACTCATAATTGTATATTTTATATGTTCAAATCAATTAGGTAAGTACCAATTCAAAGATATCAATGTATATATCGAACCTCTTATTGGTGAGCTACTAAAGTTATGGAATGGAATCACTATGTATGACATATATAGTCCAATAAGACAAAGGCAATTTCCATTCCATGCAATGTCTGTATGGACAATACATGATGCCCCAGGGTTAACCCATTTTTGCAGTTTGTAATTATAAGTTCCACTTTAATTGCATTTAATTTTATGAACTAGTTAATATACTATGCACGCATGTTTTTTTAAATAATCCATTCATTTTGTATATAATTATAATTGACATAGATATTCCATCTCTTTATGTAGGTCTCTAGACAAAGGGAAAATTTGCATGTCCAGTTTGTGGTCCTAAGATCAAATCTCGTCGTTCAAAAAGCTTAGGAAAGGAGGTGTTTGATGAGTATAGGCACTTCCTCTCTAAAAATCACATGTATCGAACTACCAAAAAATATTTGTTCAATGGAAAACAAGAGACTGCATTAAAACCGCAGAGAATGACACCTCGCATATGGAAGTTGCAATATAATAGAAATCGTCAAGGTACGTATGAATCATTGCATATGAAATGTTATGTATTTTTTTTATTGTGTGTTGTTTACTGTAATTGACATTGACTTCTGTAATTTATTTATAAACTACTATTCATGATGGTCGTCAAGATCATGAAGGAATTAATGGGCTTCCACGAGGAATGAAAAGTTATCCTAAACAATTCAGTAGATTTCCCTACAATGAGCACCTACAAATTGCTCATCTGTTTGATGCAATGCATATCGGAGAGAATGTGACTGAAACATTATGGTTAATATTGGATGGAAGGAGTGAGAAAGAAAAAATTGTCAAAATTTGCAAAGAATATCATAACAAAGAAAGGTGGTTTTGCGGGGGTGAAAACGCATGATTGGCATGTCTTCATGAAGGTAATTATTATGGTATGAATATATTTTTTTTTAATTCCAATGAATATTGTTGGTATTTTGTTTATCTACTCTTTGTTTAAAAAATGAAACGATTTGTATATTGTACAGTATTTTCTACCTCTCTCTCTCCCAGACAACTTCGATAACAATGTCAAACAAGTTATATATAATCTCAGGAAATACATGAGGTAAGTAGCGATTTTTTGCATGTGCTTAGTGTTTGTTTAATTCATCGTAGAACTTATATTTGATTTTTGTGCACTAATTCATGTTATGTAATATAATGTTTTTTTTGTTAAATCTCATGATTGGGTTGCGTCACTTGTAGATGGTTTCCATCTAAAGAAATCCATAAATAATATATAAAGTATTGGAGGAGAGAAATTCCTCATCTCATGTGTGAAATACAGAAGCATCTACCTTAGGCATTTTTCAATGCACAAGACCACTACCTCATACACCAAGTTGAGGAGATTGA